>ML810358.1:144905-161723 GCA_009831015.1 Picea engelmannii
ATCGCGCATTAGCGTTCGGAGTTGTGAAAGGTGAGTGACTCGCTACCTTTCATACGCCAATTTCCCGATAGGGAAATCCCCGACAGGACTGGGTCCGTTGACCGTTGACATCGGGGATCGAGGTTTCGGTGTTTGATTGCACGAGGAGACTGTTGCAAGACTCGCGAGATCGCGAGACCTGATCTCTCGATACGCGAAGAGCAGTTCCGAGAAAGAGTATCCTGTGGGTACAAAGGCTCCCGAGGGGAGTCAGAAGAGTATTAACTCTTCGGGCCGAGTTGTTGAAGGTCCTGGTGAAGGCGACCGGGGTCGTCGAGGGCAGGTTGGCGTCATAGTGGTTGACAGATTTTCGAAGATGGCACATTTTATCACGTGTCAGAAGACCAGCGATGCGACCCACATCGCAAACTTGTTTTTCAAGGAAATTGTTAGACTTCATGGATTACTGAAAAGCATAGTTTCGGACAAGGACACCAAATTCATAGGTCATTTTTGGAGGACGCTATGGAAGAAGCTAGGGACTAATTTGGATTTTAGTTTATCTTACCATCTACAGACAGACGGACAGACCGAAGTGGTCAACAGAAGTCTTGGAGACTTGCTGAGGAGCCTGGTGACAGAACACCATAGCAGCTGGGACAACATATTTCCGCAGGCAGATTTTTCATACAACGATTCTGTGAATCAGAGTACAGGCAAAAGCCCATTTCAGATTGTGTATGGGGCACAGCCGAGAGGATTTTCTGAACTCAGGGAGTCAGAACAGGCTACGACTAGTAGTGCTAGCACTGAAGAGTTCACTGAAGTGATGCAAGAACTTCACACTCAGGTGAAGCAGCGACTGATGAAATCAAATCAGGAATATAAGCACAGGGCAGATCAGCATCGGAGACAACTTCAGTTCGAAGTTGGTGATCTCATTCTAGTGCACTTGAGGAAGGAAATATTCTCGAGGGGAACATATAACAAGCTTAAGATGAAGAAAATCGGACCATGCAGAGTCCTGAAGAGATTTGGAGAAAATGCATATGAAATAGAGTTGCCAGATGACATCGGGATATCTCCGATATTTAATATCGCAGACTTATATCCATACAAGGCTGGAGAAATAGAGACTGGAACTGAGGAACTAGTGATCCAATGGAGAAAGCAATTACCAGTAGCAGAGAAACCGCAGATGGAATGCATACTGGATAAGAGAGTGAGTAAGAAGACCAGAAGAAAAGAATACTTTGAATACCTGGTCAAATGGAAGAATCACCCAATGGAGGATGCTAGCTGGGAAGATGAAGCAGGCATATAGAAGCATGGACAGACCATGCAGGAGCTCATGGACAGGAACCCATGAATTTTTTTTTCAAGCGAGGGAGTATGATGAAGGAGCATCGCCCAAGTCAAGTGAGCCAGTGCGAAAGCAGGAGACAGCTGGACAAGCCGGCACAAACTTCTTTTTTAAAACACTTTGATATTGTTGCGCCAAACATTAATGCGTTGATGTGATGAAGCGCACTTTGTATATTGTAAATGGATCTTGAGTGGATAGCTCACATCCTTAGGTAGATGAGGCATTTAATAGATTTAATGTAAAGTAGATAGAACAATTATTTCTAGATTTGATAGCTTTAGATCTCGAGAGGGAAACGGGATATAGACACCCTCCTTTGTACATTGTGGATGATTCTAAATAAGTTGAGAGCATTCAGAAGAGAAGAGCACGCAGAGAAGTGTTTGAGGAACCTCCATGTACAGATATTGAATTAATAAGAAGAAGTCTTTGATTCAATTCCATGGTTGTGTCATTCTCTGTGTATTGTTGATATTATGCTCATGAATGTTTTCTTCTTGTCACGCATTTTATTTTATATGTTGTGTATGTGATTTCATGGTTGAATTGAAGTCTGTGAGAACAAGAAGTTAGGTTCAATTGTTTCTTTATCTTGAATCAGAGAATTCCTGCAAGGAGTGCAGTTGAATTCGTCCGCAAGGAGTGCGTGACTGCAGGGTTCAAGGAGAGAAATCTATTGTTCTAAGTTCTCAGAAGTGCATTTTGGCATCAGAGCCGTGCAAGGCATGCACAGACTGGGCAAGACTTAGAGTTGCGATTCTGAGCAAGGGAACTGAAATATTTATGCTGCAGGAGTGCGCAGGGTCAGAAGACTTCAACACTTAGTGTGGTTGAAGGGTTTCCACAAGGAGCGCGTGCAAGAACTTCTTCCTGAGGGAATTGAAGTTGTCAAATCTCAGGAGGGATAGGCCTTCGAAGTTATTGAAGGGCAGCGGAGATAAGCTACATGAGCAGGTGAATGGGGAATTCGCAGGTTGGCGAGCCGGTTCATAGAGGGAAATATCTCTTGTTTGAGGATGGCGCCAGAAGGAACGCGGACGTAAAGCCTACAATGCAGGCAGAAGGAAGTTCAAATATTCAGTTGGACAGGAGCCGTTGATCGAGGTTACGAGGGACCTTAGCTCTATTCGTGGATCGGCGCATCGGGAGTTCGCAAAGTAAGATTCCTACTTTGCGTAAAGGAAAACGCGAGATCGCGAGAAGCGAAGTCTGGACGGTTTCGTGTATAGAGTAAGACCTAGTTGAGTAACTTGGTAGGCGATGTTGGGACATCGGGTCTCGGGAGTGGGAGGACCAAACAATTGGTCTCGCGAGAAGCGAGGTCGCGAGGAGACGAGGAAGCGATACTCCGAGTATTGGCGACTCGGGTCTCGGGAGTTGAGACAGGAGTGATTTGAACGCTTGACAGGCGAGAAGTGAGGAAGTGAGGTCACGACTTCGGTGCCTCAGCACATCGGGTGTCGGAGTTTGAAGACTCGAAGATTGAGGGTCACGAGTCGCGAAGTTCCGATCCTCCGAAAGAGGAGAAGTAGAATTCGTGTGAAGGTAGAACCTGTGGGTGCAGATCTTCTGATAGGAGGATAGAAGAGCATTTGGAGCTCTTCGGGCCAAGAGAAGAGAAGGTCCTGAGGAGAGCGCTCGTGCTCCGAGGAGTGCGGTTGGCGTCAGTTGGCAACCCAACTAGCATCTTGTGTCTCATTGACTCTTCAAATACAAAATTGTTTCTTATGCTCACTAGATAGTATGTTTATATGTGTCAGATGGCTTGGGTTTCTTGTGTACGAAGGTATAAGTATTATTTTTAATCAATCTTTTTTCGATTTATATAGCTTTTGCAATTATGTGGTGTCATTTATTGATCATGTTCTCTATCTTCAATTTCATGACTGTAAAGCATGAAATTTAAGTCCCTTTTTTGTACAGATCGTTGACTGAATTCTTGTGGTAATCTCCCTTTGAATTGAGTTAAAGGTGATTGTTTGTTTCCTTTAATCGAAGGCCTAAATTAAAAGACCATGGACTATGCTTTTATTAGAAACCATATGAATTATGTTCAAAACAAAAATGAAAAAACTAAACATGACTCATGAACTAAAGAAAAATAGCTAAACCCGATATGAAATAGGTGAGACCTATTCAATTAAATCAAGCCTAAAACTACAACCTAGCTAAAACCCATGGTTAAACATGTTTCTATTAAAATATCCCCTCTCCTAATGGCCTAAATACGACTCCCAATACCTTCCACTATCATATCACGTTACAACATTAAGTAATGATCACTTAATGGACTGATCGATTAGCTTCCATATGAATTATTACCCTGCAAATGTATTGATGTCCTCAATTTTGGGTTAGTTATTCATGGAAAGTAGCAAGGATTCCATCATTTTAGGGACTTTGAACTGTTCTGTCATATGGTTTCTCGATGATAATCAAAACTCAAAGTGGGTAATAATGGTAGCACCTCCCCATTTCCCTAAAAATCGATTTATCATGAGGTATGCGAGATTGGTCACTTCAATTGTTTATGGGTTTGGCTTGTTGCAAGCACAGGGTTCTCATGTTGATGAACACTGTTTTTGTGCCTTCTAGTTCACCGATTGCGAATTCATGGCCCCCGTAGTTAGGATATACTCAAATGGCTCACAAACTTTGTTGTCTCATGACAACACTATGGATAGCCTGGTTCAATTCGGTTGTGTGAAATTTATACAATCATTCAATGGATTTGACCTAGAGGTTGCCAGGAATTTTTACAATACGTTTGATTGAACCAGAGCCACAATAGGATATATTCAGTTATAATTTATCGAAGAATTCATAGCTAAGGAAACTGATTTGTCTCAAGAGGGTGACTAGTGTTTTAAGAACATGAAAGTAACTGGCATTCTGTGGCAATCTCTGTTGGTGTCTAGGAAATTTCACTACAAAGTAAAACATATGCCGATAGAACTGTTTAAAACCTGTTGGCGTAGTTTATTATTGATCATAAAGAAATTTATCACTTGCGAAGGAAGCTATGGATTAGTGTTCTTATTTCACATACGTCTGTTAATGTTTTTTCAAAGATTTAGTTTGAACTTTCCCATTTACTTTCTTAAAAGGCTGCGAAAAATGTCAAATTTTTACCAAAGGTCGAACCCCAATCCTAAGTCTAGTTTATTTCACCATGATTTAATTTTCATATTGGTCGATTTCCATTTGGCTAGAACAGGGGACACCTGGCAGCGTTTTCTAGTAAGGAATGGATTCTTACTCCCGCAAATTGATCCCATCGTTGACTTAACACACATTGTTGAAGAACATGTTTCTCCATAAAATTTGTCCCATTCGCTCTGTGATTTTAGAATCAAAGTTCAAATACAAAATGACTTTGTCATTTCACCTGGTGATCAAACCAAGGTTGTTTCTATGACCAGAATGGCATCCAAAAAACATGATTTTTTGTCGAAGAAACCCTTAAAATAGGTCCTTAGTCATTTGAGAAACAATTCGTTAAATGTTGTTGGTCATCCACAGCCTTCGACACTAGTGGTTAATGGAAAATTTAAAGGGTGGGGAAAAAAAATTAGGCAGGAGGTTTGTGATGTTGATTTTAAAAACAAAATATGCGGTCAGATCCTATCAAAAATGATGAGGAATAAACATAAACAAAAGGATGATTATGTTCCAATGATTATAATAGAATATTTAAACTTTGTCGAGAGTGTAATCCTGGACTCAGCAAGGGATAATCATCCATGGTATGATTTAGTTTCAAAATTTCCTCCATTCCTTCAAAACTTTGAGGGATTCGCAAGAATCCAGACTGATTTAAAGATTATGACAACACAGAAAAAGACCCCAGGCTCAAAATACCATCAATCATTCCCAAATATAGAACCTCTATGTTGTGATGAATGTTTAGCATCGATTCCGAGACACTACATATACATCCCATACTTGCATATGTGTCTTAACGAGACGTTGGTGCAAAATAGAAATTTTGAAAGAGAAAATAAGGATTTGAGAGTTGAATTACAACAGATTCTTCCTTAGGAAAATAAAAGATTCATAAAATATGGGGATATCATCGCTAAGAATTCAACTAATATCAATGTTGTTATGAGTTCAAAGATGTAGATGTATTCTTTTTCAAATGTCTAATTTGGTAAATAAATTTGTGGTTTATTTTCATTTTTGATTGGTTTGTTAAAGCATAAGTTGTTACATTGTTTTTAGACTAGCTACCGAATCAAAGATTTTGTATCTTGTCTTAAATTAGTTTATGAGATTTTTTTTTTTCAGGTCTCAAGAAAGAATGTGAAAAATGTCCTATACACTATTGTATTATTGGAGGATCATGAAGTATTTCTAATTTGAAAATAGTTTTTGTTTCAAGCAATGAAGAAAGTATTTTTGAAAATTGTTATAACAAATTTTTTCTAAGTTGTTATAAAAATTATTGTTATAAACTCAAGTTAGGATTTGGTTTTTAATATACTCTATTTTGGAAGATTGATCCCTATCCTATGGATTTGGGAAGTATATCATTGTAGTGTTTAAATACTCTATTAAGTTTTGATAGAGGAGGAAAATAATTTGGGAGAGGGACTCCTCAATACTTTTAATGAAGAATATAGAATCATGCTATAATTAAGGATTGTGTCCTGTGGATTAAATAATTTAGTGTGCATTATGATATATTGATATTAGTTTGTTTCATCAATTCATGATTAATTATCATCATATATATATTAATTATTTCAATATTTCAGCAGCCCATTATTCCAACAGGCTCCCAGGTTCAGATCTCAATAGGCAACCAACAAAACCCTCTAAATCTATCGACCCTCCTGGTAAACCAGAAGGAAACACTGTGCACAGAGTGAACCACGTAGTCTCACCCAAGATAACTTTATGGGTGACTACAATACCCAGGTGTTTCCAATCTAGGAATGAGTGGGTATTTATGGGGTGGTTCTTCCTTCTTCATGCATTCATCTTACTAATGATTTAAGTATTTCTAAAATTCATCCATCTTCTACCTTATGCATGCATACTAATACATCTAGTTAATTATGTATTCATAATATAACCATCAATATAAAGTAATCATTCAATAAAGATCACACAAAACACAAGTTTTACTATGGTTCACCCCCTCTTGGGACTATGTCCACAAAGATCTGGCTTCTCTGCTCTTTTATTTAATCTCCTACAAAATATTGTGTCGCGTGCATTACATATTCAATCATACAATCATGTTGAGGTTAAGGAACCTCTATGAGGTAGACTATATCACACTAGGCTCCTCATCTTGTGACCTAACCCTCAAAATCTAGCTTACTTGACTCTTCTACAACCTTATTAAAATCATAATAATTTTCATCAACTCATCAATAATAAGTGAACCCCCAACCTAGACCTCCTAGGTATTTATTTATACTAATCTACTGGCTTATAGCCATTACAATCCTTATCAAAAACCCTAGCCTTATCATGGTTAGGCTTTCATGCCTTCGCCCCACATTGTTTTTCCTCTTGCATGCTGATTTTTCTTCTTTTTTTGCATGTTTCTTTCTTGCCTCATGTTGCGCGTGCTCCAAAATTAAGTCTTCATTTCCAAAAATAGGGCTTTCCTCAAAATAGACCTACCCCCAACAAATACTTTAGCCCCATTTAGTCAAAGTTAAAAAGTGATGATGTCCTCTATACATTTAATTCCTTGTCGTATATGATAAAACATCTTAAATTTCATGGGATTAGCTCCATGTAAACCTAGATAGAGAAATCAAATTATGTATGAAAGGATTTACTCTCAAAGAAAATGCTACCTCTTATAACTATATTTATTCCTTGCATTTGGAAGTTTCTTAATATGTTTAGCATATTCAAGTCATTTAAAAAATAGGTTTCTTATTTCTCTTCATGGATGACTATAAACTTATAACAAATAATGTAATTGTTGATGATATAATGGAAATTGAAATTGAAATGGGAACCCTTTAGGGAAATTTATTTCAGAACAATCTTTTTGTTTTAGACACACTTTTTTTCAGGTCCTATCTTCTCAAGTAGTAGAATGATTTTTAGCATTATCATTTTTGGTACAAGATGTCAATACCAAAATAACAATAAATAAAAATGATAGTGAATGAATTTGTAGGGACATGTTGCACAACTTACCCTATAACTTATTTGTTTGTTTTCATTGCTTAATAAATGATAAATGAAACACTATTTAAAGTTTTATGTTTATTCTTTTGTTGAGTGATAATGCTAGTATTAATTTTTTTATTAAAATTAACTATTTCTAAAATATTGTTTCCACCTTTATTCAATTGAATAAATAATCTTTAAATATATTACTTACCCTTTTACTAGACTTCCCTTTTATTTTGTTTTTATATTAAATGTATTGATAAATCATTTTTATCACTTGTTTGTTTTGGATAGTTTGGTAATGAAATACATGGTTACAACTTCCCAATTCCACTCAGGAATAGGTAATGGCTGTAGCAAACCAGCTAGGTGTCTATGCTCAAACTTTTCTTTTGACATGCCAAACATCTGGCAATAAAATCAACAACCTCTTTCTTCATGCCTAACCAATAATATTGGCTTTTGACAGCTGCAATAGTTTTCTGATAACCTGGGTGCCCAACATAAGGCACATTATGCGTTTCTCTCAATATCATATTTTTCAATTCCTGAGAATTTGGTACATAAATTCTACCCTTGTACATGATAATTTCATCATTATCTAGCTTGTATTCCTCAATTTTCTGCTGCAAAAATACCTCCTTGTAATTTTGCCATTAATTCCTTGTATTGAAAATTTGATTTGGTAGCCCTATAATTCTATCTTTCAAATCTGATTCGTACATTCTAATGGTTGTAGCTTGCAATTCATGTACTCTTATTCTGAGTGCATCAACCACTTTGTTCTCTTTTCCCTTGATATGTTGTATATCAAAGTCATATTCACTTAGAAATTCTAACCATCTGCTTTGCTTAGCATTTAGAGTTGGCTGATGAAATAAATATTTCAGACCATTATGGTTTGTTCATAGTTCAAACCTTTTTCCCATGAGGTAGTGTCTCCATTTCATCAAGGAATGCACTATGGTTTCCAACTTCAAATCATGAGTGGCATAGTGTCTTTCATGCTCCTTCAACTTCCTTGATTCATAAAATATAACAAACCCATTTTGACTGAGGACCCCACCAAGTTACTCTTTACATGCAACTATGCATACAATGAAGTCTTCATTTGGGTCTGCAATCTTTATTATTTGAGCACTTGTTAATAATTGTTTCAAGTGTTGGAAAATCCTTTCACAATCTAATGTCCACTGAAACTTCACACCCTTTCTTTCCAAGGAAGTCATTGGGTGCGCAATCTTTTAGAATCCTTCAATAAATATCTTGTAGTAGCCTGCAAAGCCCATGAATGATCTGACCTCTGTCACATTCTTTGGCGCTGACCATTCTCTAATGGCTTCTATCTTCTCAAAATCCACTGTTAGCCTGTCCTTTCAAATGATATGCCCCAAATAATGAATTTTCTCTTGATAAAATGAGCACTTGCTCAACTTGGCATACAATTGATGCTTCCTTAATACTTGCAACACCATCCTCAATTGATGTTCATTCTCTTCTTCTAACTTAGAATATATAATAATGTCATCCAAAAAGATAATGACAAACTTGTCTAAATATTCTCGGAAAGCACCATTCATTAAGAACATGAAAACAACTGGTACATTTGACAACCCAAATGGCACCACTGTGAACTCATAATGACCATACCTTGTCTTGAAGGTGGTCTTGCTGATATCTTCCTCTTTAATCCTTACCTGATGGTATCCTAACCTGAGATATATCTTTGAAAATATCTTTGCATCCTTCAATTGATCAAAAAGATCATCAATCCTTGGTGGAGGATACTTGTTCTTAACAACCATTTTATTCAACTATCTGAAATGAATGCACAATCCTAATGTTCCATCTTTCTTCTTCACAAACAAGACTAGGGCACCCCAAGGTGACACACTTGGGCATATACACCCCTTCTTCTGAATCTCTTCACAAGTTCTCCAATACTAATGATTGCAGATGCAAATGAAGACTTCATTGTATGCACATATACATGTAAAGAGGGACTTGGTTGGGTCCTCAGTCAAAATGGGTTTGTTATATGTTATGAATCAAGGAAGTTGAAGGAGCATGAAAGGAACTATGCCACTCATGATTTGGAGTTGGAAGCCATAGTGCATGCCTTGAGGAAATGAAGACACTACCTCATGGGAAAAAGGTTTGAGCTAAGAACAGACCATAATGGTCTGAAATATTTATTTCATCAGCCAACTCTAAATGCTAGGCAAAGAAAATGGTTAGAATTTCTAAGTGAATATGACTTTGATATAAAGAATATCAAGGGAAAAGAGAACAAATTGGATGATGCACTCAACATAAGAGCACATGAATTGCATGCTACAACTATTATCATGTACCAATCATATTTGAAAGACAAAATTACAGAGCCTCCCAAATCAGATTTGCAATACAAGGAATTAGTGGCAAGATTAAAGCAAGGTATTTTGCAACAGAAAATTGAGGAATACAAGCTATATAATGATGAAATTCTCATGTACAGGGGCATAATTTATGTACCAAATTCTCAGGAATTGAAAAATATGATATTGAGAGAAATGCATAATGTGCCTTATGATGGGCATCCAGGTTGTCATAAAACTATTGCAGCTATCAAAAGCCAATATTATTGGCCAGGCATGAAGAAAGAGGTTGTTGATTTTATTGCCAGAGGTTTGGCATGTCAAAAAGTAAAGGCTGATCATAGACACCCAGTTGGTTTTCTACAACCATTACCCATTCCTGAGTGGAAGTGGGAAGTTGTAACAATGGATTTCATTACCAAACGGCCTAGAACAAACAAGAAACATGATTCTATCATGGTAGTGGTGGATAAGCTTACTAAGGCTGCCCATTTTGTTCCAATTAAACTCACTGACAAGGCAAAGAAAATTGGTGATGTTTATATGAGGGAAATTTCTAGATTACATGGCATACCCAAGACAATTGTGTCTGACCGAGATCCAAAATTTACCTCAAAATTTTGGAAAAGATTATTTAATGGATTTGGAACTAATTTGAATTTTAGTATAGCTTATCATCCAGAATCTGATGGACAAAGAGAGAGGGTGAATCAAGGGATTGAAGATATGTTGAGGATGTATGTGATGGATAAACCTTCAAAATGGGAAGACTACCTATAGCTGGTAGATTTTGCTTATAACAATGGGTACCAAACATCTCTAAAGATGAGCCCATTTGAGGCACTTTATGGTAGAAAGTGAAACACACCAGTAAGTTGGGATAACCCAGCAGACAAAGTAGTGGTTGGGCCAGATTTTCTCAGGGAAATGGAGAAGCAAATGATAAAAATAAAACAAAATTTAAAGGCTTCCCAAGATAGGTACAAAAGTTATGTTGATAAGGACAGAACTCACAAGGAATTTAAAGTGGGTGACCATGTATTCTTGAAAGTGAAAGCCAACAAAAGTTCCCTGAAGTTTGGAAATTGTTCAAAGTTGGCAGCTCAGTATTGTGGGCCATTTGAAATCCTAGAGAGGATTGGTCTAGTAGCTTATATGATTCCATTGCCTTCATTTATGTCTGTTCATAATGTATTCCATGTATCATTGCTCAAGAAATATATACCTGATGCTAATCATGTTATTGATTGGAATGTGATTCAGGTGGAGCCAGAAGACACTTTCCAAGTGCATCTGGTATGCATTTTGGAATGAAAAATAAAAAAGCACTGGAACTGAGCCATAGGGCTTGTAAAGGTCCAATGGACCTGGTACGATCTTGAGGATGCTACTTGGGAGCATGAGGATGACATGCGGAAAGAATACCCACATCTTTTTGAGGATTTTTGACATTTTGTTGTACATGGGTACATGATGCACTCAGGACAATGCATAAATAAGGGGAGGGGGTTGTAATATCCCTAAGGCCGAACCCAATTGTAAATGAAAATGAAAATGTACTTAAGCTGGTGAGTTGTGTGACATCATTTTGTATGCACCTTTCATGACATAGTGCACGCATGTACTGCGTAGCGAAATGAAGTGTGCACATTCTAGGATATCATGCACAACATCTTAAGTGCGAGAGATTGTGAGGCCAGAGAGCCTTTGTGTATATGCTATGTTTTATAGGCTGGTGAACCAATTATTATAAGCTAGGATGATTATGTTTTGATTAGGCCAGAGAGCCTAGATGTTAAAGGCCAGTGTCCCTGCTTTTGTACATGTTTCATAATTAATATAAAATACATCGCTGTGTGCAGACCGACCATGATAAAATATATGGGGAACTAAACTCCACTAGTTAGGGAAAGGGAGGGGCCTAAAAGTTAAGGAAAAAGGGGATAAGCTAGGGAGCTTAATCTAGAAAGGAATATTATATTAATATTTCTTAAATCATAAAGTATGGATAATTATTTTATCCTAAGTTCTAATGTTGGGACAAGTAGGAAAAAGTAGCTCCCAACATGACAAGTGTCAAGTTGGGGACATGCATACATATTGTTGGGACTTAGTTCATTTCCTATCATTTTTTTCCATCATTTAGTCATCAAATCAATCATCCATGAGCATGCACACACCCATTGAGATATCCTTCGTATCTTCACGACTGTACCTGAACCCGTATCCATAGCCAATTTTATGTCGGTGTATCTGGTTAGCTTGGGAGTTGGAATTAAGAAGCGGGTTGTCAGGCCCATGGGATATTGAAGAGGTAGGTTGCCAAGCCCGTGAGCAATTCTTTGGGTGAGAGAATTGTCGGGAATTGATTTCCTGAAGGTGTTAAACTGCAGCTACAGTGCTTTGAGACTTCACGTATGGCCTGTTGTTGAAGCCCGGAAAGGAAGTGCGGCAACCGAAGGACTATTGAGCAGAGAAGGGGCACACTTCCTAGGTGGGATAGACATGTGGGGAATGAGGGACTGTAGGCTGTTAGTTTGAGTGGGCACCTGAGACAGAGTCTTTCCTATTGTTTATGAGCCTTTAGCCTAGTTAGGAATCCATTTATTTGGGTGGATTTTAGTCCTAGCTCAGGGGTCACTCACTTTTGAGAGTGATGAACAGTGTTGTCTAAGGCTGGGAGGTTCGTGGAAGGTCTGCACGTAGTTTGTGACATTCTTACCAAGTTAAGTGCCAATTGTGTGATAAATTTACATGTTGCATTGTTATTTACATGCTTATTTTTATGGGTTATCATATATGTGGTTATAATTGTGTTTATTTTTATGGGTATTGCCTATATACGCTGCATGTATATGTTTATTGTTATTTCAGTGTGAATAAGTGTATTTACAAATGTATTTGTATGTTTATGTTTTATATATAATGCTTTTGCAAGAATTCTGCATGTGTATATTTTAATTGCACGCAGTTCAAAAGATTTATGTGGCATAGTTGGGTATGTTACGATATGTTCCGCAGAGAGAGAATAATAAGATTTCTCTAGCATAGCGTGGCCCGACCTTATTAAAATTATAATCAACTTTTGTTAATTATACATATATTTTTTTGTTTTGTTTTAAACCATGTGTTATCACATCATTATCTTTACACCTTTCAAAAAAATATTTAATCAAATTAACTTTTCCTAACTATAGATTTCACATATTGTTTAACTTTAAAATATATTATTTAACCTCAAAATATATTACTTACCCACTTTTACTATCCCTTTTATTTTGTTTTTATGTTAAATGTATTGATAAATCATATTTAATATACCTTATTAAAATTACAATCAACTTTTGTTAATTATATATTTTTATTTTTATTTTGTTTTAAACCGTGTTATCACATTATTACCTTTACACCTTTCTAAACAAAATATTTATTCAAATTAACTTTTCCTAACTATAAATTTTACATATTATTTTGCTTCTATTGTATGTATTGGTAAATCATTTTTTACTAAATTATCATTATTAAATTTATATTTACTAAGATCATATTATCTTTGTGTTATAATTAAAATTTTCCTAAAATTACTTAAGAGAAATAATAATATATAGTTTGTGTGGTTATATACATCTTTTTAGTTTTAAATGGACTAAGAAACATGCACAAAAGAGAAAGGAAACAATATATTTTGGATTTGAATTTAATTTCCAACAATTGCTCAAATTATGAAACACATTATTCCAAAATAGCATTGTTGTGGTTTTGAACCTTGAAGATGATGTTGGATATTTTGATCATGTTAAAAAGTGTACATTTAAACAATTATGCAAATGGAAGTTTTAGTTTCACTTTATTTGTAAATATGGTTGAACATTTAAGCAAGTGATAAAGTATTTCTTGTTTTATTTGTAAATACAGTTACAACCATACAAATGGTAGTTTTAATTTCACTTAATTTGTAGATATAGTTAAACATCTAAGCAAGTGATCATTTACATTTTGTAAATAAAAGTAATGCTCAATTCATTATATACATTTGGGATTTCTCAATAGGTTGTGAATTTGAAATATTTTCTTTTAGTATTTATGTTAATTTTATTTTTATACAGTAGGTGCAACCATTTGATGATTAACCATATCATGTAAAGAATTTATTTTTATGATATTGTTTTTTAATGACATTTTATCTTTTGGGGATCAACCTAAATATTAAAATATTTAATAGGTTGATTATCATACACAATTTATTTTTGTGGTGGTGTATTTGAATATTAAATTTTTTGTTAGGTTTATAAAGCTAGTGAGAAATCAAAGATGTCAAGTTCCAAGCTTTTAACATGCAATTTTAGGTTTAAGGGTTATCCATTCCTATGAACAATATGAAGAATTCATTGATAACTTGTAGCATAATTTGATCGTATATTCCATAATGTATGTTATATAAGATATTAAAGAAACAAGCATAACAGGATTATAAATGCAATTCATGTTTCTTTTTTGTTAATTATTAAAAAATTCTTTTTATCAAAACAATGTTAAGTAACCGTTTGTGATTATAAATGCAATTCATATTTCTCTTTTGCTAATTATTAAAAATTTATTTTTATCAAAACAATGCTAAGTGACATTTTTGTTTTCATGAAGCTATCTAGATATATGAATGTGTTTATTAAACAACTTACTAAGTATTTGATTCCCGTTTAACAACTTTTAAACCATGGATAAGGTTTATAGTCTCTCAAATGCATTGAAAAAAGGATGCCTAAGTCCTGCATTAACATTTTTCAATCAAATAACTTTTATTAATAAAAACATATTAATTACTTAGTTTATAATCTCTAACATGTATTGGAAATTATTGAGCCTTCACTAACAACATTAGCAAAAACAAGATATGTAATATGTATTCATATCTTGAATTTTTACTAAATGAATGTCCCATAAAATGTAAAATGACACTCATATAAACATAATACAAGCTAGATAATTGTTTATATCTCAATACATGACATCCAAAAGTAAAATTTAATTCCTTTCAATTTAAGAGCATGTGCATGTCTAAATAATACACAGAGAGACTAGAATCTAGAGATTAGTTTAATTGATTGTGGTTAGTTTTAAAAATTTGATTAATTTTATCTCAAAAAGTGTTTAGAGGAAATCCCTCTAAGAAGCAAAGTTTTATTTAGAAAATATAAATTATTTTAATGAAAATAAGAATAAAACAAAATCATACAACCAATTAAGTATTTAGTAAGTCTAATTTTCAATCAATTATTTATTAAATTTTGCATTATAAACACTTACACAAACCATTCTCATTTTCCATATTCAACAAAAGGCCATCGAATTTAACTAATTAAGAATTAAGACAGATTGTAGGGTTAAACATGTATCAACACATAATACTTTTTTAATATATTTATCTCTAAAGTGAAGTCAAATAAAAACTATATAAACTCAATATACTTATACTAGCACAGCCGCAAACTTGTGGCTAGTAAACGTTGAAAGGTTTCCACTGGACCAGAAAAAAAATATAAAAAATGAAAAAGGGCCATAAAATGAAACTTGCGAGTTCCACATTCAAAATTTAAAGGATAAAATTTTGAGGTCCTCCAAAAAAAAAATTAAGGATAAAATTTTGAGGCCAAAGCCAAAGGTCACATTTAATTCCTTATAGTATATGATAAAACATCTTAAATTTCATGGGATTAGCTCCATGGAAACCTAGATAAAGAAATAAAATTATGTATGAAATTACTCTCAAAGAAATCTCTACCTCTTATAATTATCCTTGCATTTGGAAGTTTCTTAATATGTTTAGCATATTCAAGTCATTTAAAACATAGGTTTCTTATTTCTCTTCATGGATGACTATAAACTTATAACAATTAATGTAATTGTTGATGATATAATGGAAATTAAAATTGAAATGGGAACCCTTTATGGAAATTTATTGTAGAATAATCTTTTTGTTTTAGACAAACTTTTTTTAAGATCTTATCTTCTCAAGTTGTAGAATGATTTTTAGCATTATCATTTTCGGTGCAAGATGTCAATACCAAAATAACAATAAATAAAAATGATAGTGAATGAATTTGTAGGGACATGTTGCACAACTTAACCTATGACTTATTTGTTTGTTTTTCGTTGCTTAATAAATGATAAATGAAACATTATTTGAAGTTTTATGTTTATTCTTTTGTTGAGTGATAATGCTAGTATTAATTTTTTTATTAAAATTAACTATTTCTCAAATATTGTTTCCACCTTTATTCAATTGAATAAATCATCCTTAAATATATTATTTAACCTCAAAATATATTACTTACCATCTTTTACTAGACTTCCCTTTTATTTTGTTTTTATATTAAATGTATTGATAAATCATGTTTATCACCTTATTAAAAGTATAATCAAATTTTGTTAATTATATGTTTTTATTTTTATTTTGTTTTAAACCATGTGTTATCACATCATTATCTTTACACCTTTCTAAAAAAATATTTAATCAAATTAACTTTTCCTAACTATAGATTTCACATATTATTTAACTTTAAAATATATTATTTAACCTCAAAATATATTATTTACGCTTTTACTAAACTTCCCTTTTATTTTGTTTTTATATTAAATGTATTGATAAATTATATTGATCACACCTTATTAAAAGTATAATCAACTTTTTTTAATTATATATTTTTATTTTTATTTTGTTTTAAACTATGTGTTATCACATTAGGGTAAAATCATGAATCTGGGTAACACTTTTGTGACAATCAGGTCTCCAAAATTTCTAGTGGCAATTTTTCAGCCGAACAAATGTTTCTTTCGGCCGAAAATTTTCACGTTAAATTGGTGCCCTCGAAATTCGTGTACAATGTTTTTTGGATGAATTATTTTCCCGTGGTAAGCATATTTCGGCCGAAAGGTTTATTTTTAACGGATTCCGTTAAAAACTAGGTTTCG
>ML810359.1:4596-17167 GCA_009831015.1 Picea engelmannii
GCCCTTGAAAATCACCAAATCTAGTCAAAAAATTCCCTTTTGACCTTCATCTCCAAGAAAGGCCTTCATATTTTGATTTGATAATTCATAACCAGCTTAGTGAAGAAGAATTCAAACCATTCAAACCCAAAAATTCCTGATCTAGGAGAAAATTTGGCTATTTTGGTCATGACAGCTTTCAACGGCTAACTTACCCGAAAATCTGCTCCTGCGCTGTGGAAAGTCGCCACTTTCCACAGCTAACTAGCCATAATTCTGCCTTTTGCGCTGGTGAAAGTGAAAATTTTTTCAAAATCAATTTTCTCGGTCATGGAGAGTCTGTTTTGCATGTTTAAATAGTCGATCGACATCTACAAATCCTGAACTCTCAAATGGTGCTTTCAGATATGCATTTGGATCTCAGTAAGCTAGTCAAATGTTCCCTACAATATTAGGCATCTTTCCTTCAAAAATGCCGGTGCATTTTTTGAGTGCTAACAGAACCTATCTGTCAATATTGGAAGATGTCTCTCTCTCCTATCTGAGACTGAGAAGGAATATATTCTGAATGAAAGTGTCTAAGCCAATGAATCTCTCTAAGATCATGCTCACTCTGAATCTGCACGCTCCCTCTAAAGGTTTACTCCTTCTAAGTCTATAACATCTACGAAGCCACTTGCTTCCGTTGCATCTGTTGACTTCTTCTAGAGTCTGATCTCCTATGGACTATGTTGGGAGGTTTATCCTCCCTACTGGATCCTAAGGGTTGACTCCCTCTGAAATCTAGCTCCTTCTGAGCTAGTACTTGGTGGGGATGCCTGCCTCACTACTGGTGGAGTCATTTTCTTCTCTTCATAGTATGGCTTATTAATGCCATGTATCTATATGAGAACATGCTTGTTTATTGCATCATTTCTAGGTAGGCCCTTCTAACACTACTGACTCTTCCTGATGATATGAAGAGTGGTCAAATTAACGGTACGCTCATCTTTGGATCCTTCTACTCCTTATAGTGAATATCCATAAGAGATACTCTTCTTCGTCTTCTACTTCACATGGGTATGCACATTTGTGTACACAGTTATATGCCTCAACTAGACACTCTTTAAATAGTTTCCTCCTACAACCATCATCATAACTCCTTCTCAAAGCTATCACCTATGGGTTGCCCAGAACAAGAGACAAGAACAAAATTTCCATGGTAACCTCCATGGAATGGTTAGTAATCAAGAACATCTCCTAGAGGAGATCAATTTCACCTTGCAGACAAGTATATCATTACAATGATCATTTTATTAATGGTAATCGTACCGATAGTATTCAGGTGTACCTAAACATTTGATAGCAATAGAAAATAATAAGGATGCAGTGTTAAATTTAGAGTTGATATTAAGTTCTTTTCAATTTACTAGACAATAATATCATAAGTAGGATCAATGAAAGAAACATAATCATAAGGTACACAACATTTTATCCCGGGAAACCCTCACGGGGGAGAAAACCCAACAAAAACTTCCTCAATAATAGAATGCCAATACAATGCCAAGACTAAAGACCAAACCACCAAGAATATCCAATACTAAGAATGCACCTATGTCTTCTCCTTCTTCTAACTACAACTTCCACCAAAACTTGCACACTAGATGAGTGACTTGAGTGAGTGAATGAATGAGGCTCCATCCTCTATTATTCATACTAGTTGAGGGACATTAGGGTTATGTCTCTTCACCAATTAGGGTCGACTTCTTCCAATAGTGGTTAAAACCACTTTAATAAACCCTAGGGGCTGACTTATCAAATACAACCATATGAATATGGTTTGACCAATCCAAAAAAGGTTATTTGGTCATACATAAGTCTCGACATGATCAATCCAAAAAAGGGGATTTGATATATATAATAATAACTCAATTATAATTATAATATTCTTCACAATTACAATATTTCAACACTCCCCCTTAAAAATAAGGGTATTCTACTGACATAATGCAATACAACATCATTAGGAGAGAGAGAGGGAAGGAACATCATCAACATCATCAACATTGACTGGCATATCTACAAATCATCGAAAGTTTTTCTCATCATCAATAATATCATCGTTCACAACATGGAGCTGGAATAACATCATCATCATCATCTACGTTAACATCGATTAGCATAATGCTAAGGCAAAAACATCATCAACACCATCATTAATAGCATGAGGTTAGTAGAACATCATCAACAACAACACAAGGCTGATACATCATCATCAACAACAACATGAGGCTGATACATCATCATCAACAACAACACAAGGCTGAAACAACAACATCATCAGCATGAGGCTGAGATTACAACATCATCATCATATAACAATAGAACGAGGCAGGTGCAACAACAACATTTTGTGGTACTTTGACAGAACGTCCTTACCAGACCTTCGGGATCTACCCAAGAATCATAATATTCCCTAGGATATAAAATACTAACGAAGATACCATGTGTTACTCTAACATACCATCCTTAATGGACCTTTGGGATCTGTCAATGAATCAAAATGTTCCCTAGGATATACAATCCTAATGGAGGTACCACTATTGACCACAACCGGCATATACATGCACATGTACTCTGATAAACCATCCTTACTGAACCTTTGGGATATATTGAGGGATGATCAGTCCCATAGGATATAAAATCCTAACTAAGCTACCCACTGTTTTTCAGGATACCATAGTATCATCAACATCACTGCCCCTTTCGAGGGAGGTCCTTTCAGACTATACCAATATTGTCTCAAAATTATTCAAACTTTACACGAGACAAAGGTTTGGTCAACACATCTGCAACCTGCTCATCTGTGCCAACATATTGGAGCTTTACAACTCCTCTCTACACCATATCATGAATGTAGTGATACTAAATTTCTATGTACTTCGACTTATCATGGAACACTAGGTTCTATGTCATCTTTATTCAACTCTGGTTATCACATAGAATAATGGTGGATTCCATCTCTAGATTGAATAGACCTGTCAACAAATTCTGAAGCCATATGGCTTCACAACTGGCAGAACATGCTGCAATGCATTCCTCTTCTGTCGTGATGAGAGAAATACTAGATTGCTTCCTGTTTTGTCATGGAGTCATGGCTGACCCCAGACTGAAACAACATTCTGAAGTGTTCTTTTTATCAGAAACACTTCCAACCTAATCTGAATCAGTATAACCAACTAGTCTAAAGTCATGATATCCAGTATAATAGAGACCAAAGTCCAACATACCCTTAAGGTATCTCATCACATGTTTTACAAAAACAAGGTGAACACATCTGGTCTCTACCAGATACTGAATCAAGGTGTTCACAAAAAAACATTTATCTGGCCTGGTATTCATCAGATACATCAATGATCCAATGATCTATCTATAAAGAGTAGCATCAATCAATTATGACGAAGTATCAACCAGGAGCTTCAACTTTGTTTCCATGGGTGTGTTCATGGATTTACATTCCAACATGTCAAATCTCTTCAGTATTTCAACTACATATTTCCCTTGGTTAAGGAAGATCTTCTCTGGTCTCTTCCAAACTTCAAGACCTAAGAAATAATGCATCAGGCCTAGGTATTTGATCTCAAACTCTGCAATGAGCTTCTTCTTACAATCTATGATGAGATTTTATTCTCCCATCAAGAATAAATCATCTACATATAGTAGTAATATTAATGGCTCATCATTCACGACCTTGAAGTAAAGTTTAGAATCATCTTTACTCTTGGTAAATCCCAAGCTTGTTAGAAAAATATCAACTCTGCCATACCAAGCTATGGGATCTTGCTTCAATCAGTACAAAACTTTGTTCAATATGCATACATTATTCTTTCTATCTTCAACTTTAAACCCTTGGGGTTGTTCTATATACAATTCTTCTTCAATAACACCATTTAAGAAGGTCGTTTTCACATCCATCTGGTGAAACTTTGACTTCATCTTGGTTGCAAGAGCTATGATTGTTCTAATAGAAGTGTATCTGTCTACAAGAGAAAACATCTCTTCATAATCAATTCCTTCCTTTTGAGAAAATCCACGAGCTACAAATCTTGATTTGTGTTTTTTAATACTTCCATCCGCAACATGTTTTATCTTGTATATCCATTTGGAAGATACCACATCTTTGTTCTTCGGTCTGGGAACTATTTCCCGTACATTATTCTTTATAATGGATTGGTATTCTTTTGTCATGGCATCCACCCATTCTTTCTTTTGAATGGCTTCTTCAAATCAAGTAGGTTCCTTTTCTATGAGATCACACATCAAGGCCATATAAATGGAGAATGGATTAAGTTTCTTGCTTTGTCTCATGGTTCCTTCTGGGGAACCATACTTCTCTCCATATTGAATAAGTTAAATTTCCCAAGATGGATTTCTATTGTGAGAGATCATCATTTGGGGAGGTTATTTAGATTCTATCATATCATGATCTTCTGGAATCTCATCATCAGGGGTAATTGTGACTTCCTTCACTAGTTATTCAACTCTGGGAGCTACAAGTTCTTCTTCATATACTTCTTCAAGTTGTAATCTCCTTGATATCATGAGTTCTTCATATTCATCAAAGGTTACATCTCTACTCATTTCAATATGATGGTAACCTGGTATGTAAATTCCGAAGGCCTTAGAGACCTCACAATATCCAACAAATAATCCCTTATTTTTTGAAGGGTCCAACTTAGTTCTCCTTTCTCTTAGAATGTGTACAAACACTGGACAACCAAATATCTTGAGATGGATTACTTTTGGCTTCTTTCCAGAGAACATGACTTCGATGGTTTTGAATCCAAGTGCACCATGGGATAATTTGTTTTGAACATAAATTGTTGTTCTTGTTGGTTTGAACCATAAGTGCATTAGAATATCTTGATCGTGGATCATAGTCTTCATTGTTTCCATTATTGTTCTATTCTTTCTTTCTGCTACACCATTTTGCTGAGGATTATAGGGAGTGGTGAGCTCCCTCTTAATCCTGACATCTCTGTAAAATATTACAAATTCGTTTGAGGTGTATTATCTTCCATTATCTGACTTGAGTATCTTGATTTTTCTTTCAGAGATATTTTATATCAAGGCTTTGAATTCCTTTAATTTTCCAAATACTCCATCTTTTGATTTCAATTAATAAACCCAAGTCTTGCAAGAATAATCATCAATAAATTACACATAGTATACATACCCACTTAGAGAGGTTGATGGCATTGGACCACATATTTTTAAGTGGATGATCTCCAATATTCTTTCTACTTCACTGTCTCTCTTTGGGAAATGATTCTTTATGTTATTTCCTTGTGCACATCCCTTGCACACACCTTCGTGATCAACTTTGAACTCTGGTAGACCTGTAACTACCTTGCTTACATATGGTAAGACTTTGTAGTTGATGTGATCTAGTATTCTATGCCAAAGTTCACATGGACTCTCAGTGCAGTGAGTCAATGCTGCATCTGAGTGACCTTTTAACTTATACAAGCCACCTTCTTCTGGTCCAATAACAATTGCATATTCTATGGTTTTTCCTTTATTCCACATAAGAACTTCACCATATATGAATGAAACCCTGAAACCTTTCTTATATAAGGCCGAGATAGAAATAAAATTCTTTGTCAAACCTGGTACATAAAGTACATCCTTCATTCTCATCGGATTCCATGAATCAATTTTGTAGGTGGATTCTCCCACTCCTTTGATAGGGTACTAGTAATCATCTCCGAGTTTCACTTTCTATGGAAATTTCTTTTTTGTAAGGCTAGATAGAATGTCTCTCTAACCTGTCATGTGCTTAGAGGCACCACTATCTATGAGCCAAGTTTCCTCTCCAAGTGTCATAGATCTTGAGAGGGTGAAAAATAAAAAATAATATTCAATCTCTTCTTTATTCATCTTCATGGGTGTCTCATCATATTAAAATGCATGGACATGATGTCTTTTGTTATTTTTCTTCTTGTGTTGTTCCTTTTTGTCAGGACAATTCTTTTCAATGTGTCCCATGTTATCACAATGATAGCATTGATAAGAGAAGTATTTTCCTTTTCTTTTCCCCTTATGATATTTTTGGAATCTCATTGGAGGGTGAGATTATTTATAGGTGAATCTTCTTGGGGAGTGAGATTTCTTATGAAGGTGGGCCGCTTTTTAGAAATGAGACCTTTTCTTTCCTCCTTTAGAAAGAGAATCTAGGGCTTGATATTCATCCCTTGATATTACTTCTTCTCATTTGGCTACTCTTGCTTCTTCTTGAACACATTTTTCCCAAAGACTATCAAATTGGAGTTTCTTCTTTCTTGCACAGATAGTTTGTGTTGGATTACTGAGAGGGAGGGTGAATTAGTAAAAGAGCAATTTAATCCTTTCTCACCATAAAATGAAAGTGTTATATCAATGTAGAATGATCATTCAATAGTTGCAGAGTAAACAAACAATGAAAAAATGAGCAATCATACACATACACAATACACCAGTGTTTTACGTCGAAACCCAAAGTGGGAGAAAACCACATAATTCTTTTTCTTATATGTCTTTAAGAATTGCATCCATTGGAAGCACCAACTTCCTTTGTTTTCTAGCTGCAACTGAAAGGAGGCTCCAACCCCCTAGTTTCTTAGGATACAACTTGAGGGAAGCTCCAACTCCCCAATTATCTGGATACAACCAGAATGAGGCTACAACCGGAAGGTGGCTATAACCACCTATCCTTGTCCCATATAACCACCTTTATGTAGAAGTATAATGATGAAACCATTGTCACACTATCACTGTGAGATATAACACTATAAAAATGTACAAACCTATACCACTGACCTACAACCAACCTGTACAACTTCCCTGTAATCAATTTGTACCTTAAACAAGTGCATCAACCATGCACCAACCTATACCTCAACTTGTTATCATCCTGTACCATAAATAAGTGCATCAACCATGCACCAACCTATACCAAACAACCTGTCATCATCATGTACCATAAACAAGTGCATCAACCATGCACCAACCTGTACCTCAACCTATAATCAGCTTGTACCATAAACAAGTGCATCAACCATGCACCAACCTCAACCAAACAACCTATGTCTCTAACATACCTCAACCAAAATATCTCATCAATTTCATCATCCAAATCTGATTTGTAACTCTATGATAGACCTAGTGTATATGATCACATACCTGCAAACCTTCCTTAACAAGAGACTGGCATTTTCATCAAATTTTACTTTAGTCTCACATGACTAGTTTTGGATTAGTCAACAACCCTAACTTGAAATAAGCATAACTATGTACCTGTAATGAATAAAGATTTGACAATGGTGCACAATTTTCTTCAGTGTATTTTATGCAATTCCTCTAGGTTTCACTACTTGGAACCTCTCAAAAAATGAGTTATAGAAAAACTGACATACCTTCTTGAATTCTAGCCTATTCTAAAGAGAGAACTTGTAGAGCCTTCCCCGCATGGAATATTTGTTGTATGGATCTGAAAATTGTACAAAAAATACTAAATACTTTACTAAATTTGGATCTATTATGAATAAGTTATGACAATTTTACTTGGAATACCTGTTTTAGACTAGTTTCAGGACTAGCCACAAACCCTATGTTACATAGAGTGAAACTCCAAAAATAAAATGATCCACAAGATGAAATTTGTATCACAACTAATTGGATATGTTTCCTCAATGGCCTCCCAATTTGACGGTCTGAATCATTCTAGAAAAACGTTATTGCGAAAATAGTGAGATGACCTATAAATAACATCCCTTAGAAAACATCATCAAAAACATTTATCCTCCCTTTAATTTCGGCCTTCTTTACTTCACCTTCCCTCTGAAATTCAGCGTAGATATCCTTTGGTTACTTCAGTCACTTGTAAATATTCAATATTCTTAAGTGTGATTAAAATGAGAGACCTTTGCCAATTATTTATACTTTTGTGTAGCTTCCTCAAGGGGTTACCTTTTAATCATCTTAACCCACTTTCCTTATTTTAGGGCTAACCCACTTCTAACCACTTTTCCACTTAATAATTTCTCCATTAAATTTATTATTTAAATAATCTCTTTTGTATCCACTTTGACTTATAGTACACTCATCACTTCACTTTATTATTTACCTTCTAAAATCTCTTAAACTACTTTCCTCATTTTAGGGCTAACCCACTTCTAACCACTTGTAAACTTAGTAATTTATCCATTAACTTTATTATTTAAATAATTTTTTTTGCATCCACTTTGACTTATAATACACTCATTACTTCAATTTATTATTTAAATAATTTCTTCTTTGCAACCACTTTGACTACTTTGACCTTTTGGGGCTTCTAGATGACTCATAAGGGTTCTCCAACTTCACATGGCCATAACTCTCTAATCATGAGGAGTTATGTGACGTTCCACATACCACCAGAAATGGAATGACATGTACTATCCATCTAGAATAGTATTACCTAGAAATATATAAAAAATTATACCATTATCCATCAAACAAAATTGGGTCCATTACCCAAACCATTGTGCTATCGAAATTCACTACCATACTTTCTTCAAGGGTTGACATCAATGACAACCAACCCAATTAATCAATAATGTCCCCCTTTGGCATTGATGGAAACACTCTGATACAATACTAAATTCATGTCACTCATGCTCCCCCTGGAACCATGCCTCTGTGATCTACATATGATAAATCTCTCCCCCTTTGTCATCAATGGAAAAAGGTATCTTTCCATCCAGTGTTGCTCCCTCTGACTGAACTGTCCTTGGGGATACTCCCCCTAACTGAAATCTTCCTATAACTGATATCCTAACCTAAAATTTCCTCTCTATGGTGCTTCCTCGTGTAAATATAAGACATATAATATAAGCATTCAAAAACATTCATTTTGGAGTAAAAATTACTTCAAGTCTCTGGCGAAGATACTCAAAGTCTTTCCATGGAAGCGGTTTTGTAAATATGTCTACCATTTGTTCTTTTGTTCCCACATACTCAACTATGATGTTCTTCTCTGCAACCTGTTCCCGTAGAAAGTGATACTTTATTGGAATGTCCTTCTCCTTGGAGTGTAGAATTGGGTTCTTTGAGATATTGATGGCACTTGTATTATCACAATAGAATGGAATGGGCTCATCATACTCAACCTGTATATCTGTCAGAGTTTGTTTCATCCATAGAACATGTGTACAACATGCTGTTGCTACCATATACTTTGCCTCGATTGTAGATAAAGATACTGATGATTGTTTCATTCTTAGCCATGATACTAAAAACTCACCCAAGTAGAATGTAGCTCCATTGGTTCTTCGTCGGTCATCAATGCAACCTACCCAATCTGCATCTATGTCAACAATAAGTGATAGATCCTTTCCATTTGGATACCATAATACAAACTCTTATGTTCCTTTGAGATATCTGAAAATCCTTTTTACTGTTAATACATGTTATTCCTTTGGTGCTGCTTTAAATCGTGCCACCTGTCCAAATGCCTGCATTACATCTGGTCTGGATGTTGTCACATATAGTAAGCTACCAATCATTGACATGTATTTCCTTCGATCTATAGACTTTGAATCATCACATTTTCTCAAATTGCAACTGGTTTGCATATGAGTGATAATTGGTTTGCAATCTTCCATTCCGAACCTCTTTAACATTTCTCTGATATACTTAGTTTGAGAAATAAAAATTTCTTGGTTGTTTTGATGTATATGAAGACCCAGAAAGAAGGATAGTTCTCCAAGTAATGACATTTCAAATTCATTCTGCATATCCTTTGCAAATTTATGGCTTAATCTGTTATCATCACTACCAAAAATAATATCATCAACATAAAATTCAATTAATAAAATAATATCTTGAGTTACCTTGATGTAGAGGTTAATGTCTACACTTCCTTTTCTGAACCGTGCCTATTGTAGATATTTATCCAGTCTAGAGTACCATGCTCTAGGTGTCTATTTTAGACCATACATGACTTTATTCAATTTACACACATAATATGCATTCTCTGAAAACTGAAGGAAACTGAAATCCTTCTAGTTGTTCAATGTAGACTTCTTCTTCAAGTTCCCCATTCAGAAAAGATGATTTTACATCCATATGAAACACTTTAATATTCTTGGAGCATGCATAAGCTAAAAGAAATCAGATTTCTTCCATTTTGGAAACTGGGGAAAATGTCTCTTCAAAGTCAATTCCTTCAACCAGTGCGTATCCTTTACATACCAATCTGGATTTATTTCTTGTAACATGTCTATCTGTTGGATTACTGAGAGGGGGGGTGAATCAGTAATAGAGCAATTTAATCCTTTTTAACCATATAATCAAAGTAGTATATCAATGAAGCATTATCATCCAATAACTGCAGAGTAAATAAGCAATGAAAAAACATACACATACACAGTACACCAGTGATTTACGTGGAAACCCAAATCGGTAGAAAACCACATAATGCTTTTTCTTATATGTCTTAAAGAATTACATTCATTGGAAGCACCAGCTTCCTCTATTTTCTAGCTGCAACTGGAAGGAGGCTCCAACCCCCTAGTTTCTGAGGCTACAACCTGAGGGAAGCTCCAACTCCCCAATTCTTTGGCTACAACCAGAAGGAGGCTACAACCCCCTATGTTCTCCAGATACAACCGGAAGGTGGCTACAACCACCTGTCCTTGCCTCGTCCTTCCACCCTGAAGTAGAAGTAGAATGATGGAACCACTGTCAAAATGTCACTTTGAGATATACCACCGTAAACCTGTACCAATAAATTTGAACCATGCATCAACCTATACCTCAACCTGTAATCAACCTGTACCATAAACAAGTGCATCAACCATGCACCAACCTGTACCAAATAACCTGTAATCAACCTGTACCATAAACAAGTGCATCCAACCATGTACCAAGTATGTACCAATCATGTGTCAACTACTCATCAACTATGAGTCATCAATATGTACCAACATCATCAAATATACACCTCATGTATGTGCCAACTCATCAACTGATCTAAAAATGAAGAAGACTTGTAATCTTGAAAATAATTGCAAGTTAAATTTTATGTGTTAAAAGAAAATGGATCAACTTTGCAACACATTATTAATAGGATTTACTCATTCAATATGCATATAAACAACATCATAATCAATGAACATAAAACACCTAACACAACAAATGATAAAGGAGTTCACCCCTCTCTTCGGCTACATCTCCTGGTCCAGCTTCCAATGGATCATTAGTATTATTTGCTCAAAGTGATAATAAACATGCTTTACAATGCTCAAAATGACCAATATCCTACTCCAATGGCTTCAGAACATCCAAAAACCCCTAGCTGGGCTTTTTCGGCACCTCGTTTGGCCAAAAAACGAAGAAGTTAGACTTCCTTGAAGTCTCCCCTTCAAGCTTGTTGTCTCTGCAACTACAAAATGCACCTCTCTTGGCTCAACCTAGCCCACACACAATTTAAAGCATGAAAACCTAGAACTGGGTGCAACCGCATCACCGGTCCAAAATTTCGAACTGTTTGTGCACTGGCCCTAAACACCAAGGCCCGTGGGCACATGACAGTCATATGACCGCACCAACACACAATAGGGCTAAATGTTATATAAATGTTGGAACCGTATGTTAAAACCCACGTGCATTAATATAGTGGTCACATGGTAACCACATGCACATATCAAGTGGTTACAATATATGGTTAAAATATATGGTTACGTCGTAGCGCTGGTCGCATATAACATAACACATGACCATGGGTTGGGGCTTAGTCCCAGCCCAGTCCACGCCCATATATACAAAATAACAATGTTATATACAATGTTTAAAACATATATATCAAGGAAAAAATGTGGGCGCACCGGTTGGGCGGCCTTTCCCAAAGCTTTTCCATTGCCCCGGAGGGGTCGACTCCTGCTGAGTGCAAATTTTTAACCAACAAACAAGTAACATGTGGTGGCCTGTGATTGGGCCACGTGTCGCATTCCCATTTGCTACCAATAAAACATGCAATATGCCAAATTTCTACCACATCAGCGTATGGTCTGCCATGTCATCATCCGTATGGACTGTACAGACTTGTACAGTCAGCATCCTTTTTTTGCCTATTTTCCATTTTGAACAAAATGTGATATCTCTCACTCATGACGTCCATTTTAACCCAAACGAGTTGTGTTGGGTTCACAACAATGAGACCTACACTCTCATTTGATTTGAAGTGATTCTGAACACTTTGAATTTTTGAGCAAAATTTGATCCCCTAATAACACCTCCCCATTGGGGCTTTGGACCTCCAAAAGACTATATTCAGTCTATGTGAAGATGAGGGTATAGTTCCCTCACCCTTCCAACCTCAATACACTTGGCTTTTCTTGGATTTGTACATTTAAGACCAACTCGAAGATACTCCACATTTCCTCATTTTGAAGTTCGCATTCTCCTGTCAAGGATGGTGTCTTCATGCAGTTCTGTAAGATACTCTGGGGAAAAATCATCTATAGAAGGAATCTGAACATGCTCTCCATGATCATCAATCAACGAAGGCTCATACAATTTCAAATTCTCAACA
>ML810359.1:20495-38613 GCA_009831015.1 Picea engelmannii
AACAATGGTCTTCATCATGGCCATCTTTTGAACAATGTTTACATGTGAATTTTTCTCCCTCTTTCTTAACAACAACATTCTTTTTTCTATTGCCCTTGAACTTCTTCTTTCTTTTATATCCATGGCTGAAAGTCTTCTTCTTATCCTCTTGAGTGTTGTTCCTTCCTCTTGCTTCCAAATGAGTAGCCTGAACACAAAATTCATCTAGATTTGAAGGATTAAACATGATTATAGTATGCCTCAAATAACTATGCAAAGCTCCAATGTATATGAGTAAAGTTTCTAGAGAAGACAAATCTACTCCCAAAACCAAATCTCTTCTCCTAAATTCTTGAGTAAATCTTTGTACATTTTGTCCCTTAGCTTGTCTAAAACTTGCCAATCCATAGTAGCCTTTTGCTTATATGCCAATGGGTAAAATTGTCTTTTAATTGCAACAATAAAATCATTCTAAGAGGTTAAAATTTTACCATGCTTTTCCATGTCTTCCTGAGTCTTGGATTCCCACCAAATGAGTGCTGCACTATCCAATCTTAAAGAAGCAAGCTGAATTTTGGTTTCATCATCTTGAATTTTTTGTATTCTACAATATACCTCAATCTGACGTATCCAATTATCTAATTTCTCAGCATTAACTTCTCCATTGTATATTGGCAATTCGAATTTAATATCAAGCTTTAATGAAGGAATTTGTGAAGGAGTTTTACCATGTCCCTTTGGAGAATTTGTAAGAGGTCTTGAACTGGTAGAAGAAGAAGAAGATGATGATGATGGAGGAGAGGGTGGTGGAGAGGCACCATTCCCTCCATTTCCATTTGGATTTTTGTCACCACTGTCTCCCTTATGCTTCGAAGGGTTGGAGCCTTCACCTTGCAACCTTGTATTCCTTTCGATCAAGATCTTCATCATCTATCTCATTTCCATGACAACCTTTCTGAGATCTTCATCTTCTGCAGGAACATGTTCATGACTCTCTTCATGAGCCATACTTGGTGAATGCCTCCTTGAAACTTGCGATGATTGTATATGCTTCCTCCTTGAAGGATGAGAACTTGGCTCTACAAGTTGACCTTCTCCTCTTGTGAGTTTCAACCTTGTGAGAATCAGTAAACAAAACACTTGCAAATAATCAAGTCTTCAAAAACCAGTGCTTTGATACCAACTTGATCTAAAAAATGAAGAAGACTTGTAATCTTGAAAATAATTGCAAGTTAAATTTCATGTGTTAAAAGCAAATGGATCAAATTTGCAACACATTATTAATAGGATTTACTCATTCAAGATGCATATAAACAACAACATAATAAATGAACATAAAACACTTAACACAACAAATGATAAAGGAGTTCACCCCTCTTGGGCTACATCTCCTGGTCCAGCTTCCAATGGATCATTAGTATTATTTGCTCAAATTGCTCAGAAATGTGCTTTACAATGCTCAAAATGACCAATAGCTTGCTCCAATGGCTTCAGAACGTCCAAAAACCCCTAGCTGGGATTTTTCGACACCTTGTTTGGCCAAAAAACGAAGAAGTTAGACTTCCTTGAAGTCTCCCCTTCAAGCTTGCTGTATCTGCAACTACAAAATGCACCTCTCTTGGCTCAACCTAGCCCAAACGCAATTTAAAGCGTGAAAACCTGGAACTGGGCGCAACCACACCACTGGTCCAAACTGTCAAACCGTTTGCACACTAGCCCTAACCACCAAGGCCCGTGGGCACATGGCAGTCATAGGACCGTGCCAACACACAACAGGGCTAAATGTTATATAAATGTTGGAACCATATGTTAAATCCCATGCGTATTAATACAGTGGTCACATGGTAACACGTGCACATACCAAACGGTTACAATATATGGTTTACAATATATGGTTACGTCATAGCGCTGGTCGCATATAACATAACACATGACCATGGGTCGGGGCTTAGCCCCGACCCAGTCCAGGCCCATATATACAATATAACAATGTTATATACAATGTTTAACACATATATATCAAGGATCAAATGTGGGTGTGCCGTTTGGGCGACCTTTCCCAAAGCTTTTCCATTGCCTCGGAGGTCACGGGGTCGACTCCTGCTGAGTGCAAAGTTTAAACCAACAAACAAGTGACACGTGGCATCCTGTGATTGGGCCACATGTCACATTCCCATTCACTACCAATAAAACACACAATATACCAACTGTCTACCACATCAGCATACAGTCTACCACGTCATCGTCCGTAAGGACTGTACGGACTTGTACGGTCAACATCCTTTTTTTGCCAGATTTCCATTTTGAATAGAACACGATATCTCTCTCTCCCAACGTCTGTTTGAACCCAAATGAGTTGTGTTGGGTTCACAACAATGAGGCCTATGATCTTGTCTGATTTGAAGTGATTCCAAACACTTTGAATTTTTGAGCAAAATTTGATCCCCTGATCATCAACTACTTGTCTCAACCATGTACTCAACATGTACCTCAACCAAAAGCCCTCATCAATTTCATCATCCAAATATGATTTGTATCTCTGTAATAGAAATGGTGTATATTATCACATTCCTGCAAACCTTACTTAACTTTAACAACAAGAGACTAGCATTTTCATCAAACTTTTCTTTAGTCTCACATACCTAGTTTTGGATTAGTCAAGAACCCTAACTTGAAGTAATCATAACTTTGTACTTGTAATGTATAAATATTTTAAACTGATAAATAATTTTCTACAGTGTTTTTTATGCAATTACGACAAGTGTCACTACTTGGAAGCTCTCAGAAAAGGAGTTATAGAAAAAATGGCATACCTTGCTAAATTCTGGCTTATTCTAGAGAGTGACATTCTAGAGCATGCCCCACATGGAATATTTGTTTAAATGATCTGAAACTATTACCCAGCATAATATAGACTATACCCTAACTAACACATTTGGTTTCATGGAATTTTTATCTGTTATGAAGATGTTATGACGTTTTTACCCGAAACACCTGTTTTTGACTAGTTCAGGACTAGCCACAAACCCTATTTTCCACTGATTGTAACTCAAAAAATACAATGACCCACAAGATGATTTTTTTACCACAGATACTTGGATATGTTTTCTCAATGGAATATCAATTTCACAGTCTGAATCATTTTAGAAAAAATGTTATAGAGAAAATGGTTAGATGACCTGTAAATAACATACCTTAGAAAGAACCATCAAAAGAATTTATCCTTCCTTGCATTTCGGCCTTCTTTTCTTCACCTTTCCTCATAATTTCATCTTAGATATCCTTGGTTACCTCAGACACATATAATATTCAATATTCTCAAGTGTGATTAAAATGAGAGAGCCTTGCCTCTTATTTATACTCTCCAAGTAGCTTCCTTAAAAACATCTTCTAGGTCACTAGGCCCCACTTTCCTTATTTTAGGGTTAACCCACTTCTAATTTATCCATTAAATTTATTATTTAAATAATTTATTTTGTATTCACTTTGAATTAAATTACACGCATCACTTCACTTTATTATTTACCTTTTAAAATCCCTTAAACCACTTTGACTACTTTGACCTTTTGGGGCTTCTAGATGACATGTGAGGGTCCGCCAACTTCGTAAGGCCATAACTCTCAAACCGTGAGGAGTTATGTGATGTTCCACATACCACTAGAAATGGCAGGACATGTACTATCCATATAGAATAATATTGTCTGAAAATATATCATAAATCATACCGTTACCCATCAAACAAAATTGGGTTCATTACCCAAACCCGGGGTCTCCAACTTCTCATGGCCATAACTCTCTAACCATGAGGAGTTATGTGACATTCTACATACCACTATGACACAGACCTATTGGCCCTCGGGCCGAGATCCACTCATAGGATCGTTCAATCACCCCAGAGTCAGATTGGCTCTTTCTATTCCCTACTGGAATCTCTGTTAAAACTCGATCCATAGGTCCTCAACCCCTTCTGTCATAGCCTTTGAACACGCGACCATGAAATTTCCACAACAGGAAAATGAAACTTGTGTTTTAGGGTTTCTTATTTCCCGATGTCACGAGAACTCTTGTCACCGTGATCTTCCGATTACCGAATTTTTGATTTTCTGAAATGATTCAACAACATTTAGTCCCAGGGATATCTCCTGGTCCACATGACCATATCTCATATGACTGTGAATCTATTTCAAGGTTTCGTGACCCAGACGCTCAACCTATCGTCCTCTATAACCCCGAAATACCAATATGTGAAATGCCAATTGGCATTTTCCTGGTCTTCTCCTTCTTCACAATTTTGGGCTTTCAAAAGCCGAAATGCATTGGACCTCTTGCCCTCGGAATTCCTGATCCTCCGAATCTCGATTTCCCATACTACTATTCTTTTTCGGGCTTTCCACCTTTTTGCGATTTTGGAACTTCCATTCCCAAAATGCATGGGTCTCCTATCTTCAGGATTCGCGAAATTCCGAACCCTGATATGCTGATGGACTTTCCTCTCGGGATTTTCCCCGAACTCTTGGATTTCCGCCATGCGTCCTCCTATGATGGACAGTCCTCAATCATTTCATGATTTCACGAAATCAAATGCCAAAATTCTCTGCATCCTATCCTCTTGATCCCCGAATTCCCGACACATGAAATGCTGACGGACTCTTGATCGCCGCTACGTGTCTCAACAGATGGACGATCTTGATTCAGTTCGAGATTTCGCAACTTGTGATTCACCGATGTCAAAATTTCTCTATCAACTCGAAAACCTCATAGCCGAAATATTGGTGGGTTCTTGATCTCCTCCACGTGTCCTAATGAATGGATATCTTAGATCAAATTCGGGGTTTTCACTATGAAGTGACCCGATCGCCTGTCCTCGAGACTTTAGATATCCTGAATTATGAAGTCCCGATATCCCGACGCCTTTCGGGACTTTTGCTCTGCTTGCGAGGGTTTAACCCCCGTGAAACTTCTGTCAGATGCCACGACCGACGGGTATCTAAGTGAGGTATGATGGCTCACAATCTCCTTTCCTTGTGCACTTCAAGGTACTAAAACTTCTGAGATTTCTCCATGACTTGAATCTTCAAGAAGACTCTTGCACGCACTCCTTGCGACAATTCTTGAATACTTCTAGGTATTGAATTCTCTGACTCTGTGCACTCTCTGCAACAACAATATTTCCACCACTTCGCTTAGTTTGCAAACACTGATACTTCACTCAGCCTGCACACTCCTTGCACAGCTCCTATACTTAACTTACACTTTTGCGAGAATGAGAACCATGTTATCTCTCCTGAGCTTGCAGAGACAAACTCTGACCTCCGTCAACGCACACCTTGCAGACGATTTCACTGCACTCCTTGCAGGAAAACTCTTGCTCAGGTAGAGAAACAATTGAAACTCATTCTCTATTCTCCTTCTCTCCAGATTTCAGACATTAACATGAAATAATACATTCACACATCAAAGAAAATGTATAACATGGAATAAACATAATGAGCATAACATTCAGAATGCATACACAAAGAACAAATACGACACCATGAATTTGAATCGAAGCTCTTTCTATTAATTCAAATTGTTGTACATGGGTAGTTTCAACTACAACTCTCTGCTCTCTTAATTGATTATGCTATTCTTGCTAATATTACAATGATACAAATGAGGGTGTCTATATCTGTTTTCCCTCCAATCCTAAAACTATCTAATCTGAGAATTCAAAGCTACCTACTAACATTAACTAACGTAAATGCCTTCTTAGTCCTTCAGATGAGAGAGGGTCACTCAAGGTCTGATTAAAATCTATAAGTATGCCTCTCCTTAACTATTACATTTACATTTGGCGCATCCATCTTCAAAAGTTTTTAAACAATTCATCATGTACCCAAAATGCGTTGGCGCTTGCCCCATGCTTGCTTGACGTTGGCGATGCTCCTGCATCATACTCCCTCGCTTGAAATTTTTCATGGGCTCCTGTCCATTAGCTCTCGCATGGCCTGTCCATGCTTCTAAATCGCTACTTCATTCTCCCAACTGGCATCTTCAACTGGATGTCCCTTCCACTTAAACAAGTATTCGAAGTATTCCTTTCTCTTGGTCTTCTTGCTAACTCTTTTGCCTAGTATTCTTTCCATCTGTGGATTCTTTGCAACATGCATCTATTTTATCCACTGGAACTTTGGTTGTTCATCACTTGTTCCTACTTCCTCAGCTTTATATGGGTACAAATCTGAGACATTGAATATCAGAGAAATTCGGATCCCATCGGGTAATTCAATCTCATAAGCATTTGCCCCAAATTTCTTCAAGACCTTACATGGTCCGATCTTCTTCATCTTCAGTTTGTTATATGTCCCCTTCAGGAACCTTTCCTTTCTCAGATGTGCCAGAATCAAATCACCAACCTTAAATTGAAGTTGTCTCTTGTGTTGATTTGCTCTGCACTTATACTCTTGGCTCGAGTTCTGTAAACGCTCCTTCACCTGGCTGTGAAGTTCCTTCATCGCTTCTACAAAATCATCTGCACTAGCACTTCTAGTTGCATTGTGTTCTGAATCTCTCAATTCTAAAAATCCTCTTGGTTGCATCCCATAGAAAATATGGAATGGACTCTGCCCTGTGCTTTTGTTGATTGAATCATTATAAGAAAATTATGCCCGTGGCAGAATATTTTCCCACTGGCTATGGTGTTCTGTCACCAAGCTCCTCAACAAGTTTCCCAAGGTCCTATTCACAACTTCTGCCTATCCATCCATCTGAGGATGATAAGTTGAATTGAACAATAAATTTGTTCCCATCTTTTTCCATAAGGTTCTCCAGAAGTGTACCACAAACTTGGTGTCTCGATCCAAAACTATTCTCCTTGGTAAGCCGTGAATTCGAATGACTTCTTTGAAAAACAGATTCGCAATGTGAGTTGCATCACTGGTTTTCTAACACGGTATGAAGTGTGCCATCTTAGAAAATTTGTCTACCACTACAAAGATCGAATCAAACCCTCTTTTTGTTCTCGGCAATCCCAATATGAAGTCCATGTTGACTGCATCCCATGGCTTGTCAGGTATGGGTAATGGTTGATAAAAACCTACATTATGTCTCTTCCCTTTTGAATGTTGACAAATTCTACATCTGTCCACCAATATTTTGACATCTTCTCGCATTCCAGGCCAAAAATATGACTCATTCAACTTTGCGAATGTCTTTTCATGAACAAAATGTTCGGCCAATCCTCCATTATGTTTCTCCTTTAGCAAATTCTCCCTCATGGAGCATTTTGGAATACAAAGTTGATTACCCTTAAACAATAATCCTTCTTGGATCATGTATTTTGTACATTGACTTATGTCCCTGAGAATTGGATTCTCCTTTGCTTCATATGCCTCTTTAAAATATGGATCATCTCTATACATGTCCCTGAGATCATCAAAAACCAGTGTTTTAACTCTGAACTCCTGCAACAAAAAACATTTCCTACTCAAAGCATCAACAACCTTGTTAGCAGTTCCAGAAATATGCTTAGTTACAAAAGTAAAGTTCTACATGTATTCAATCCATTTAACATGTCTTTGATTCAACTTCTCCTGTTGAGTCACAAATTGCAAAGCATGATTGTCACTGTCTAAGAAAAACTTCTTCGGAATCAAATAATGTCTCCACTTCTTCAATGCCTGAATAATAGTGACGCAGCCTGCACCACTTGCCTCGACAAAAGGCCTCTATGCTGACCTCCTGGTCTTTAAGGATCGTTCAAAGTTCACCCCAAGACGAAGTGGATCCTTTGATACCCCCCTGGAATCGTTATTCAAATTTGACCCACAGGTCTTCTTCGCACTTTACAGCCTTGTGGTCCAGTCTCTTCTCCATTCAACACAGAAAGTTACAATCGGGGTTCGGGGTTTTCGAAATCCCAATGTCACGACCCTTCGGTTCCCGATTTCCCAATCTCCGTTTTCCTGATATGCTCCCTTTGTGCTTTAGCCCCTCTCGGCTATGCTCTAGTCATGTGACCAGCCTTTATATGACCACAGTCATACCTTTTATCGGGTTTCAGGGTTTCGAATGTCGAAATGCACTAAACCTCTTGTCCACGGAATCCCTGATTTCCCGATTCTCAAATTTCCAATGGATGACTTTCCCCTTCGGGAAATTTCCTGAAGATCGATATTGTCGCCACGCGTCCTTTAGGATAGACGGTCCTCGCAGCTTCGGGGTTTTCTTCGTGGAAATTCCTGATGCCTCGTTATGACTAGATGACATCAGTTGGGTCCCACATGGAGCTATCCTCCTTTCAGAGAATCGGGATTCGCGATTTCGAAATGTAAGTCCCCCTTGTCCCCAAGACTCACGAAAATGCCGAAACCCAACTTCCTTAGTATTTCTAGCACACGTCCCAAGTGGATGGACGGTTCAGGTTGACCCTCGGGTCTCACAAATGGCAAAATCAAAACACTTACCTATGTGAGTCCCGATGATTGAAATGCCGATGGGCTTCTAATTTTGTCCACGTGTCCTGACTAATGGATGGTGCCGATCCTTCACGGGGTTTCCAATATGGATTTTCCCCGATCACTTGCTCACAGGACTTTCGATTTCATGAATGCAGAAACTCCGATGAAGTCTTCCCTTTCGGGAATTTTCCCAATATCTTATATCTTTTCCACGTGTCCCCTCGAGATGGGTGGTTCTGATTCAACCTCGGGATTTCAATAATTTTGATTCCCTGATGACACAAGTTCTTTTTCAACTTAAAATCTCGGTCGTCGAAATGTCGATAGGCTCTCGATGATTGCCACCTGTCTCCTCAATATGGACGGCTTAGATTGATTCTAGGATTTTCACTCTGAAAATTCCCGATCACTCATCCTCGGGATTCCCGATTTCACGAATGTCGAAATTCTGATGGCCACACCTCTCGTCGAAACTTTCCTCCTCCCATTCACGAAGCTTAAACTCTGTGCAACTCCTGGTCAATCCAATGGCTGATGGGTGTTTGAATGAGATCTAGCGGTCCACAATCTCCTGAGCTTGAACTCCGGATGCAGCCGTAACCTTCTCGCTTCTCTGGAAGATCTTACGGTTGGCGGGATTTCGCTAATCCTCCCCACATATTTCTGACCGTTGATCTCTTCCCCTTGATGATTTCTCCAGATGATCTGAGTGTTCCTTCACAACCTTATCCGCCATGGCCCAAACTTACGATCCCTTTCTTGATACTTCCTGTTGCAACTTTTCAGCGCTGTCCTTAAATGGATTAAAAGGCCTTATCCCTCCTGAGCTTTCTCACAACTTTGAGGTTTAAAGAATATTCTTATGCGCACTCCTTGTGGAAAACCTTCAGATACTTTCGAATGTTGAATACTTCAACTTTTGGCATGTCTGCCACAAAATTTCTTCTATATGTCACTCAGGTTCACAACCCTGAGATTTTCTCCTTGGCCTGCGCACTCCTTGCACGACACCTGTGCCTACTATATTCTGAGGAAATGAGAACAACCACTACCTTTCCTGAGCTTTCAGAGACAACACTCTGAACTCCCTGTCGACGCACTCCTTACGGACAATTCAACTGCACTCCTTGCAGGAATCTTTCTCAGACAAAGAAACAATTGAAACTCATTTCTTCTTCCTTCCAGACTTCAAACTCAGACCATGAAATCACATACATAGCATATAAAAGAAAATGTATAACAGGAAGAAAACATTCATGAACATATCATTCAACATCAATACACAGAGAATAAACACAAAAACCATGAATTTGAATCAACCTTTTTATATTAATTCAAATATCAGTACATGGGTGTTCTTACTTAGCTATCTACTTCTCTTCTATGCTCCAATGCTTCTAACTATGTTACAACACACAATGAGGGTATCTATATCCTGTTTCCCTCTTGCACTCGAGAAACTGTCTGATCTAGAATTAAATTCTATCTACCTGCATTAACTACTTTAAATGCCTTCTACGTACTAAGGACGAGAGAAAATCTCTCAAGGTCCTTTACAATACATAAGTATGCCTCTCCTTAACTATCACATTTAAGTTTGGCACATCTCCTCTTCAAATTTTTTTTTTTTTTTTAAACAATTTAACATATGCTCAAAATGTGTGGCACTTGCCCCCACACTCGCTTGATGTTGACGATGCTCCTGCATCATACTCCCTCGCTTGAGAATTTTCATGGGCTCCTATCCATGAGCTCTTGCACGGTCTGTCCATGCTTTTGAATCTCTGTTTCATTCTCCCATCTAGCATCTTCAACTGGATGGCCCTTCCACTTGACCAAATACTCGAAGTATTCTTTCCTTCTGGTCTTCTTGCCAATTCTTTTATCTAGTATGCCTTCCATTTGTGACTTCACTACAACTGGCATATGCTTTTGCCACTGAAACTCTGACTGGTCATCACTTGTTCCTGCTTCCTCAGCTTTGTATGGGTACAAATATCAGATACTGAATATTGGAGAAATTCCGATCCCATCGGGTAATTCAATCTTATAAGCATTTGCCCCAAATTTCTTCAAGATCCTACATTGTCCGATTTTCTTCATCTTCAATTTATTATATGTTCCTCTTGGGAACCTTTCTTTTCTCATATGTTCCGGAACCAGATCACCAACCTCAAACTGAATTTTTCTTCTATGCCGATCTTCTCTACGCTTGTACTCCTGGCTTGAATTCTGCAATCACTCCTTCACCTGGCTGTGAAGTTCCTTCATCGCTTCTATGAACTCCTCTGCACTAGCACTTCTAGTCGTAGTCTGTTTTGAATCCATCAATTCAAAAATTCCTCTCAGTTGCATGCCATAGACAACCTGAAATGGACTCTGTCCTGTGCTCCTGTTAACTAAGTCATTATAAGCAAACTCTGCCAGCGGCAATATACTATCCCACCAGCTATGGTGTTCTGTCACCAAGCTTCTCAGCAAGTCTCCCAAACTTTTGTTGACCACTTCTGTCTGTCCATTTGTCTGAGGATGATAAGCTAAACTAAACAACAAGTTAGTTCCCATATTCTTCCATAATGTCCTCCAGAAATGCCCTATGAACTTCATATCTCTATCCGAAACTATGCTCCTTGGCAAACCGTGAAGTCGAATGACCTCTTTAAAAACAGGTTCGTGATGTGAGTCACCTCACTGGTCTTCTGACATGGAATGAACTGTGTCATCTTGGAAAATATTTCCACCACCACAAATATTGAATCACAACCTCTTTGTGTTCTAGGCAACCCCAATATAAAATAAAAGCTAACTACTTCCCACGACCTTTCTGGTATGGGAAATGGTTAATAGAATCCTGCATTCTGTCTTCTCCCCTTCGAATGCTGGAAAATTCTACACCTATCTAAAAATATCTTGACATCGGCTCGCATTCCCGACCAAAAATATGACTCATTCAACTTCGCGAATGTTTTTTCATGACCAAAATGTCTGGCCAGTCCTCCACTGTGTTTCTCCTTCAGCAGATTCTCCCTCATGGAGAATTTTGGAACATAAAGCTGATTACCTCTAAACAATAATCCTTCCTGGATCATGTACTCCTTCCATTGGCTCTGGTCTCCAAGAAATGGATTCTCAGCTACTTCATACACTTCCTTGAAATCCTGATCATCTGCGTACATGTCTCTGAGATCATCAAAACCCAATTTTTTGACTCGGAACTCTTGCAACAACAAACATTTTCTGCTCAAAGCATCAACAACTTTGTTAGCAGTACCAGAAATATGTTTTATCACAAAAGTAAAATTCTGCATATATTCAACCCATTTAACATGTCTCTGATTCAACTTTTCTTGTTGAGTCACAAACTACAGTGCATGATTGTCACTGTACAAGACAAACTCTTTGGGTATCAAGTAATGCCTCCATTTCTTCGCTGCCTATATGATAGCGTAAAATTCCTTATCATAAGTGGAATATTTCAACTTTGCTTCATTCAAATTCTCACTGAAATATGCTATCGGTCTGTCATCTTGACTCAAGACTACTTCGATTGTAAATCCGCTTGCATCGCATTTCACCTGAAATGTCTTTTGGAAATATGGTAACACCAAAACTGGTTGTTCCATGATCTTCCTCTTCAACAGATTGAATCTCTTCTCGGCTTCTTCTATCCAGTGAAAATATTTATGTTTTTTCTTCAATGTATCCATCATTTCTGCACTAATTCCACTGGAATTCCTGATGAATTTTCGGTAGAAACTAGCCAATCCGTGAAAACTTCTCACCTCAAATACATTCCTCGGTGATGGCCAATTCTTGATTACCTCCACCTTATCTAGATCCATCCTCAACTCATTTGCTGAAATAACAAACCCCAAGTAAATGAGTTATGTCTTCATAAATGAGGATTTCTTCATATTTATCAACAACTTCTCTTGCTGCAATTTCTACATCACTGTAGCCAAATGTTTCAGATGCTCTGCTACTATTTTACTGAAAACCAGTATGTCATCCAAATACACAATGACAAATTTCCCAATGAAATCCCTCGGGATTTCATTCATCAATCTCATGAAGGTACTTGGCACATTTGTTAAGACGAATAGCATAACAAGCCATTCATACAACCCTTCGTTGGTTTTGAAAGCTGTCTTTGATTCATCACCTTCCCTCATACCAATCTGATGATATCCACTCTTCAAGTCAATCTTCGAAAAAAAAAATTCTCCACTTAAACAATCCACCAGATCATCCATCCTTGGCAATGGAAATATATACCTAATGGTTATGTTATTAATGGCTCTTGAATCAATGCACATCCTCCAGCCTTTGTCTTTCTTCGGACTGAGTACTGTTGGAAAATCACATGGACTCAAGCTCTCCCTGACCAAACCTTTGTCCAACAACTCCTGGACTTGTCTTTTGACCTCTTCATTCTCTTGTGGCGTCAACCTGTACGTGGATTTATTTGGAAAACTGGCTCTTGGTACGAGGTCAATATGATGACTCACACTTCTCATCGATGGCAACGAATGAGGTAATTCATCCACTACTATATCAGCGAACTCTTCCAACAGTTCCTGAATTTCTTCTGGTAAATCATCCACTCTTGTGCTAGTCAACACAATCTTCAGTTTCCTAACCACAAAGAATTGTGTCTCCTCCTTCTTCTTAACCTCTGTAATAAGTTCCTTCCCACTCATGAGAAGTACTGTGTTGCTTACTTCTGGCTTCACCTCCTTATATTTGATTGGAAGTAACATATGAGTTCTCCCATTCTTCTCCAGGGTGTATGTGTTCATCTTCCCATCATGAATGACATTCCTATCATATTGCCATGGTCTACCCAGTAATAATTGACAAACATCCATAGGAATAACATCATAGAGTATCTTATCATTATACCCTCCTATCTTAAATTCAACTAAACACTATTTAGTGACATTTACCTGATGTCCTTTTTGTATCCATGAAACTCTATATGGACTCGGATATTCAATCGTCTCCAACTCCAGCTTTTCTACCATCTCAGTAGATATGAGATTATCCATGCTACCACTGTCTACAATGGCCTTGCATACCCTATCCTTGGTCTTGCAAGCAGTCCTAAAAAGACTGTTTCTTTGGGCTGAGCTCTCGACTTCCTTTTCAGGTGTCAAAAGAACTTTTCGCATCATTAGCGATCTTCCACCTTCAGCGTCTTCTGCCTCAACATCCTGCCTCTGTGCTTCGGCGATGTGAGTCTCTCCGCCCTCTTTCTTTTTCTCTGGACACTCATAATACTTGTGCCCATTCTTTCCACATGTGAATCATTTTATTACTCCACCTCTTCCTCTTCCTCTGCCTCTAGTACGGGGAAAAGTATTATTATCAGCATACCCTCCTCTCTGCTCAGTATGCTTCCCTTTCTATTCAACATATTTCCCACGCTGTGAATTTCCACCTCTCTCAGGTTGAGTCTAAGGTTTCTTCCATTCTTCCTTGGGTTTCTAATTTTTTTCTTGGGCAACTGATTTTCCCCTGGCTTGATTTCTGCCTCGGCCTCTCTGACCTTGCTTTCGGCTCGGTTTCTCTTCTGCCTTCAGAGCCATCTGATAAACATCTTCCATTGTTCATATGGTTACCATGCTCATCTCATCCTGAATGTCATACCTCAGGCCATTCATGTATCTGGCAACTTTTTCATCATCGCTCTCTCGATGACCTGCTCTGATGTTCAGCCTGTAGAATGTTAGACAACTGAGAGGGGGGATTGAATCAGTTGTCTTCGTGCTTAAACAATTATGGTTGTTTTAAATTCTTTGTAGAGACACTGAATGATGATCACAATAATTTAGGGAAATAAACAATGGCACTTTTAGCATCATTCACATATATGAGAAACACAGAGACAAATATTTCCCGAGGAAACCCATGCAGGGTAAAAACCTCTTTTTCTTTATATGATAAGTAATGGTTACATTCTTTACAGTATCATACATATGATGACCAACTCATAATGAGGCTACAACCTCAGTTTTGCAAGATGCAATTTTCTGAGAGCACCAACTCTCTGTTTTCTCTAGCACCCACTAGAGGGAAGTGCCAACTCCCTGGTTTCTCTAGCACCAACTAGAAGGAAGCATCAACTCCCTGGTTTTTCTAGCACCAGCTCCCTGTGTTCAAGCACCCACTTGAACCTTTGAGGACACAAGTCCTCCCTAGCTCCTCCCAACCACCCTGAAATATAAATATTTGCTACTGAAACTTATTATAGTGATATGATGTTCAACAATGGCTTACCAGACTCATCATTGTTCTACTGTATTGTGTTGCTCTGTCTGCCTCATTGTCTTTCTGCAAACATCACTTGCGCTGTCTGTTCTTCCACTTTTTATGCTCTGTGCGCCATGTACATTCACTGTACAATTCTTCTTCTGTTCTCTTCAGCTGCTGCACTCTCCTCCTTCTTTACACATGAATCACCTTCACCAACAACAATCACACCAACCTCCAACAACAACAGCAACAACACCCTTCTCTTCTCTGTATTGTGTATTTATAGCTTCTATGCACCTTGTGCATGCAATGTTCGCAATGCCTCTACATGCTGACTCCACACCATTATCCTCCACCTCTCGAGTGTTCTGTCTGATCATCATCGTGACTCTTCAGCTTCTCTGGCAGTTGAGACTCTTCATCTTCTTTGTGACAGTTGAACTCACCTTCTCTGTTTTAGTTACAGGTTTCCACGCTCATCCATCTGTCAATCCCTTCTGAAAATAGTCTTCCTTCACTTGGACGAAGCTTGGAGACTCTTCATCTCCTCTAGCGATCACACAGGTGTCTCTTCAGATTCTCTAGCAGACGCCATCAATGGTTTCTGGTAGTTTCACTGTGTCGTGCAAAAGTAGCCCTCAGATCTCCTTCAGGTTAATCTACGCTGTTGGATGAGCTTTATTAATTTTTCCTTTAAATCGGGTTTCGGCATTTCGACATTTGTGTTCTTGCCTCTCAAAGTCACGATCCCTGAAACTTCGATATGGAGCTTATCTGGATTGACTCCTTCTCTTCACGTGACCAAGGGATGTGACCACAGCCTTATGCATAAGGCGCTTTCGCGATTTCGCATATCGTAAATTCGTAATTCAAGTTGCTTTGTTTCTTTTGTCTCTCCATATTGCAATCCGTGAAACTCCAACACGAAGTTGAACCAACGGTCTAGATTCATTCTCGATTCAATGGCTGCGATTGAATCGCGATATCGCATATCGCGAAACCAAGATTCTTGTTGCATTTGTTTCTTTTCCTTTTGAATTCGCAATTCACGAAACTCTGATAAGGATTTGGATCGACGGTCCAAATATGATATTGACTCAATGACTACGATTGAATTTCCATATCGCATATCGCGATTTCAACCTTGTTGTCAAGTGTTTTTGTCACTTCAAAGTCCCGATTCACGAAACTCTGATAAGGAGTTAAATCAACGGTCCAGATTTGATCTCTATTAAGCGGCTGCGATTAAATCGCGATATCGCATATTGCGATTTCAACATCCTTGATGTCAAGTGTTCTTGTCACTTCAAAGTTTTGATCCTCGATACTCCATGAAGAAAATCAACAGTCCATATTAAAGCTTGATCTGACGGCTCAGATTTCATCGCGATTTTTCATATTGCGATTACGCCCTCTTCTCCTTCCACTTTAAAGATCGTGCAGGTTCTCCCCAATCCAATGGTGGTTGGACACTGTGCACAGATCTGTCTCCCTCTTCAACGATCATAGATTCTTCTTCTCAAGAGATTCTTCTCAAACTTTCACTCATTCGCTGCCTTCGATCATTCGCATTCTTCACAAAATTTTGCTCATTCGCTACCTTCGATCATTCGCTGCCTTCGATCATTCATTGCTTTCGATCATTCACCTTTCTGAACTTATCTTCTGTTTGCCTGTTGATTAAAAACTTGTTGTTCTCATGTCATCTTCACTGTTTCCATCAATGAAAAGCATTCGCTGCCTGTTAAACATTTGCCAACAATCTCCCCCTTTGGCATTGATGGCAACTAAGGCACCTGAATTCTTTTCTCCCCCTTTGGCATCAATGTCAAAGAAGAGACATGCTCCCCCTGAGCTATTGCAGTAATTTTAGGAGGCATTAGATAATCAAACAATACAAATCTCCCCCTAACAAGATGGACTCTTTTAGGTGTGAAATTAAATGACACCCAGCTTTTGTCTGAGATATTCAAACGGTGTCTTGGCCAGAGGCTTAGTAAAGATGTTTGCAATTTTTTTTGTAGTGGGAATGTAATGGACCTGAATAATCTGATTGATGACCTGCTCTCTCAGAAAATGATATTTTATGGGAATATGCTTTGTCTTGGAGTGGAGGATAGGATTTTTAGACACACTGATGGCACTTGTGTTATCACAATGAATTGGGATCGGTGTAGTATATTTTACCTCTAAGTCTACAAGTGTCTGAATCATCCATAATACCTATGTGCAACAGGTGGTAGCAGCAATGTACTCAGCCTCTATGGTTGATAAATAAATGGAACCTTTCTTTTTATTGAGCCAGGCTACTAATGAGTTACCCAAGAAGAATGCTCCTCCACTGGTGCTTTTTCTCTCATTAACACAATTGGCCCAATCTGCATCTGAATAAGTAGTCAACTGAAGACTTTGATTTCTGGGATACCACAGACCATAAGTCATTGTTTCTTTTAAGTACCTGAATATCCTTTTGACAGCTTGCAAATGATTATGTTTAGGTGCAGCCTGATATCTTCCTACCATTCCTACAACATGCATTATGTCTGGGCGAGATGCTGTGATGTACAATAGGCTTCCTATCATTGATCGATATGAGCTTTGATCAACATCAGGTGAATCATCATCCTTGCTTAATTTCCATCCAGTTACCATAGGTGTACCCACAGGTTTAGAATCTTCCATTTGAAACCTTTTCAGCATTTCTCTTAAATATTTTTCTTGAGAGATGAAGATCCAATCGGGCCTCTAAGTAATTTGCAGACCAAGGAAAAATGACAGTTCTCCTATCATAGGCATTTCAAATTCAGAATCCATGGCAGAAGAAAACCATTGTACCAGTGAATCCTTATTACATCCAAAGATGATGTCATCTACATAGACCAGTACGATGAGCAAATCATTATCCTTTATCTTAATATATAGAGTTTTGTCAGTTGTTCCTCTCTTGAACCCTTTGTCTTTGAGATACATATCCAGTCTATGATACCAGGCTCAAGGGGTTTGTTTTAAACCATATAAAGCTTTCTTCAACTTGCATACTAAGTTAGGGTTATCAGACAAGTTGAAACCCTCTGGTTGTTCCATATAGACTTCTTCACTTAAATATCCATTGAGAAAGGCTGACTTGACATCCATTTGGTAGACTTTAAACCTTTTATGACAAGCATATACAAGAAACATTCTGATAGCTTCTAATCTTGCTATGGGCACAAATGTTTCATCAAAATCTAGTCCTTCTATCTGAGCATAGCCTTTACAGACTAACCTCGCTTTGTTCTTGATAACTTGTCCTTGCTCACTCAACTTATTCTTAAAGATCCATTTGGAGCCAATGACATTTTTACCTTCGGGTCTTTGAACCATCTCCCATGTATTTCTTTTCTCAATCTGATCAAGTTCTTCATTCATTGCTTTAACCCAGTGATCATCTGTGTTGGCTTCATTAA
>ML810359.1:42221-58545 GCA_009831015.1 Picea engelmannii
TACATATGAGCACCAACTCATAATGAGGCTACAACCTCAGTTTTGCAAGCTGCAACTTGCTGAGAGAACCAACTCTCTATTTTCTCTAGCACCCACTAGAGGGAAGCACCAACTCCCTGGTTTCTCTAGCACCAACTAGAAGGGAGCACCAACTCCCTGGTTTTTCTAGCACCAACTAGAAGGAAGCACCAACTCCCTGTGTTCAAGCACCCATTTGAACCTTTGAGGACACAAGTCCTCCCTAGCTCCTCCCAACCACCCTGAAATATAAATATTTTCTACTGAAACTTATTATAGTGATATGATGTTCAACAATGGCTTACCAGACTCATCACTATTCTGTTGTATTTTGTTGCTCTGTCCGCCTCATTTCCTTTCTGCAAACATCACTTGCGCTGTCTGTTCTTCCACTTTTTATGCTCTGTGTGCCATGTCCATTCACTGTACAATTCTTCTTCTGTGCTCTTCAGCTGCTGCACTCTCCTCCTTCTTCACACATGAATCACCTTCACCAACAACAATCACACCAACCTCCAATAGCAACAACAACAACACCCTTCTCTTCTCTATATTGTGTATTTATAGCTTATGTGCACCTTGCGCATGCAATTTTCGCAATGCCTCTACATGCTGACTCCGCGTCGTTATCCTCCACCTCTCGAGTGTTCTGTCTGATCATCATCGTGACTCTTCACCTTCTTTGGAAGTTGAGACTCTTCGTCTTCTTTGTGACAGTTGAGCTCACCTTCTCTGTTTTAGTTACAGGTTTCCATGCTCATCCATCTGTCAATACCCTATGAGAATAGTCTTCCTTCACTTGGACGAAGCTTGGAGACTCTTCATCTCCTCTAGCGATCACACAGGTGTCTCTTCGGATTCTCTAGCAGATGCCATCAATGGTTTCTGGTAGTTTCACTGTGTCGTGCAACAATATCCCTCAGATCTCCTTCAGGTTAATCTACGTCGTTGGATGAACTTTATTAATTTTTCCTTTAAATCGAGTTTTGACATTTCGGCATTTGTGTTATTGCCTCTCGAAGTTGCGATCCCCGAAACTCCGATATGGAGCTTATCTAGAATGACTCCTTCTCTTCCCGTGACCAAGGGTTGTGACCACAGCCTTATGCATAAGGCGCTTTCACAATTTTGCATATCGCAAATTCGTAATTCAAGTTTCTTTGTTTCTTTTATCTCTCCATATTGCGATTCGCGAAACTCCGACATGGAGTTGAACCAACGGTCTAGATTCATTCTCGATTCAATGGCTGCGATTGAATCGCGATATCGCATATCGTGAAACCAGGATTCTTGTTGCATTTGTTTCTTTTCGTTTTGAATTCGCAATTTGCGAAACTCCGATAAGGATTTGGATCGATGGTCCAGATATGATCTTGACTCAAGGACTGCGATTGAATCGCCATATCTCATATCGCAATTTTGACATTCTTATTGTCAAGTGTTTTTGTCACTTCAAAGTCCCGATTCACGAAACTCCGATAAGGAGTTAAATCAACGGTCCAGATCTGATCTCTATTCAGCGGCTGCGATTAAATCGCGATATCGCATATTGCGATTTCGACATCCTTGATGTCAAGTGTTCTTGTCACTTCAAAGTTCCGATCCTCGATACTCCATGAAGAAAATCAACGGTCCAGATTAAATCTTGATCTGACGGCTCAGATTTCATCGCGATTTTTCATATTTCGATTACGCCCTCTTCTCCTTCTACTTTAAAGACCGTACAGGTTCTCCTCGATCCAATGGTGGTTGGACACTATGCATGGATCTAATGGCTGAGATTTGTCTCCCTCTTCAACGATCAAATATTCTTCTTCTCAAACTTTCGCTCATTCGCTGCCTTCGATCATTCACATTCTTCTCAAAATTTCGCTCATTCGCTGCCTTCAATCATTCGCTACCTTCGATCATTCACTGCTTTCGATCATTCACCTTTCTGAACTTATATTCTATTTTCCTGTCGATTACAAACTTGTTGTTCTCATGTCATCTTCACTGTTTCCATCAATGACAAGCATTCGTTGCCTGTTAAACATTTGCCAACATAGAATTCCTCAGTATATTCCTTTACTGTCATCCGCTTCTGTCTCAGGTTCTGCATCCTCCTGAAAAGAATAATTTGGTAATCCCTAGGGATGAATTTTGCCTTCATCTTTGCAATCATCTTGTACCAAATCTTGATCTTCTACTTTCCCTTACAACATCTGTTAGCTTGTAGTTCATCCCACCACAATGATGCATGTCCTTTTAATCTCGTGACAACGTGCTTGACCTTCTTGTCCTCTTCGACATATTCATAGTCAAAGTATGTGTCCAGAGCTCTAATCCAGTCTAGGAGCTCCTCTACATCCAAGTTTCCCTCATAAACTAGAATGTCCATTTTCTCTTTTGCACCCATTCTGGCAATAGCTCTGATCAAACGTTTGTTTGATGCATCTTCGGCTGCAACTTCTTCTTCATGTTCAACCTCTATTTCACTTTCCGAATCAACTAGATCCCCAACATGGACTTTGCATCTTTGCGCTATCTCCATATCTTTGAGTCTGGCTCGTAGATCACACATCTCTCTCTCCATAACTGGATCAGTCATCTGTCTGCCTCTTCTTCTCGACATTTCCCTTTCCTCTTTGGGATTGGGTGATTGCCTATCCCTTCTTCTAGGCGGCATGATGAATCTTCTTCTTCTCTGCTATAGAAAGCAAAGAAATTTTCTAATCTCTGATACCAAACTGACGTAGCCCACACCCCTTGCCTCGACAAAAGGCCTCTGCGCTGACCTCTCGGTCTTTAAGGATCGTTCAAAGTTCACCCCGAGCTGGAGCGGCTCCTTTGATCCCCCCCTGGAATCGTTATTCAAATTTGACCCATAGGTCTTCTTCGTACTTTATAGCCTTGTGGTCCAGTCTCTTCTTCGTTCACCACAAAAAGTTACAATCAGGGTTTGGGGTTTTCGAAATCCCAATGTCACGACCCTTCGGTTCCCGATTTCCCAATCTTCATTTTCCCGATATGCGCAATTTGTGCTTTATCCCCTCTTGGCTATGCTTTAGTCATGTGACCGGCCTTTATATGACCACAGTCATAGCTTTTATCGGGGTTCGAGGTTTCGAATGTTGAAATGCACTAAACCTCTTGTCCACGGAATCCCCAATTTCCCGATTCTCAAATTTATGATGGATGACTTTCCCCTTCGAGAAATTTCCCGACGATCGATATTGTCGCCACGTGTCCTCTAGGATAGACGGTCCTCACAGCTTCGGGGTTTTCTTCGTGGAAATTTCCAATGACACGTTATGACTAGATGATGTCAGTTGGGTCCCACATGGATCTCTCCTCCTTTCAGAGAATCGTGATTCGTGGTTTCGAAATGCAAGTTCCCCTTGTCCCCAAGACTCATGAAATGTCGATCCTTGACTTCCTTCGAATTTCTAATACGCGTCCCAAGTGGATGGACGGTTCAGGTTGACCCTCGGGTCTTGCCAATGGAAAAATCAAAACACTTACCTATGTGAGTCTCGATGATCGAAATGTCGATGGGCTTCCGATTTCATCCACATGTCCTGACTAATGGATGATGCCGATCCTTCATGGGGTTTCCAACATGGATTTCCCCCGATCACTTGCTCACAGGACTTCCGATTTCGTGAATGTCGAAACTCTGATGAAGTCTTCCCTTTTGGGACTTTTCCCGAGATCTTAGATCTTCGCCATGTGTCCCCTCAAGATGGGTGGTTCTGATTCAACCTAGGGATTTCGAGACTTTCAATTCCCCGATGACACAAGATCTTTGTCAACTTAAAACCCCGGTCACTGAAATGCCGACGGGCTCTCGATGATTGCCACCTGTCTCCTCAACATGGACGGCTTAGATTGATTTTAGGATTTTCACTTTGAAAAATTCTCGATCACTCGTCCTCGGGATTCTTGATTTAACGAATGCTGAAATTTTGATGGCCACGCCTCTCATCGGAACTTTCCTCCTCCCATTCATGAAGCTTAAACTCCGTGCAACTCCTGGTCAATCCAACGGTTGACATGTGTTTGAATGAGATCTAGCGGTCCACAATCTCCTGAGCTTGAACTCTAGACACAGCCGTAACCTCCTCGCTTCTCTAGCAGATCTGACAGTTGGTGGGATTTCGCTAATCCTCCCCATATATTCTTGATCGTTGATCTCTTCCCCTTGATGAGTTATCCAGATGATCTGAGTGTTCCTTCAAAACCTTATATGCCACGACGCAAACTTACGACCCCTTTCTTGATACTTCCAGTCGCAACTTTTCAGTGCTGTCCTTAAATGGATTAAAAGGCCTTATCCATCCTGAGCTTTCTCACAACTCTGAGGTTTAAAGAAGATTCTTGTGTGCACTCCTTGTAGACAACCTTCAGATACTTTTGAATGTTGAATACTTCAAATTCTGCGCATGCCTACCACAAAAGTTCTTCGATATGTCGCTCAGGTTCACAACCCTGAAATTTTCTCCTTGGCCTATGCACTCCTTGCATGGCACCTTTGCCTACTGTATTCTGAGGAAATGAGAACAACCGCTACCTCTCCTAAGCTTTTAGAGACAACACTCTGAACTCCTTGTCACCGCACTCCTTGCGGACAATTCAACTGCCCTCCTTGTAGGAATCTTGCTCAAACAGAGAAACAATTGAAACTCATTCCTTCTTCCTTCCAGACTTCAAACTTAGACCATGAAATCACATACACAACATATAAAATCAAATGTATAATAGGAAGCAAACATTCATGAGCATATCATTCAGCATCAATACACAGAGAATAAACACAAAAACCATGAATTTGAATCAACCTCTTTCTATTAATCCAAATATCAGTACATGGGTGTTCTTACTTAGCTCTCTACTTCTCTTCTATGCTCCAATGCTTCTAACTATGTTACAACACACAATGAGGGTATCTATATCTTGTTTCCCTCTTGCGCTCTAGAAACTGTCTGATCTAGAATTAAATTCTATCTACCTGCATTAACTACTTTAAATTTCTTCTACCTACTAAGGACAAGAGCAAATTGCTCAAGGTCCTTTACAATACATAAGTACGCCTCTCCTTAACTATTACATTTAAGTTTGGCGCATCTCCTCTTCAATTTTTTTTTTTTTAAACAATTTAACATATGCTCAAAATGTGTGGCGCTTTCCCCCATGCTCGCTTGATGTTGACGATGCTCCTGCATCAAATAGCATAGAACTCTCTGTCATGTGTGGAGTACTTCACTTTCACTTCATTCAGCTTCTCGCTGAAGTATGATATTGACCTGTCTTCTTGACTCAAGACTGCCCCTATTGCAAATCCACTTGCATCACATTTTACTTGAAATGTTTTTTTGAAATTTGGAAACACCAAAATTGGTTGTTCCGTAATTTTCTTCTTCAATAAATTGAATCTTTTCTCAACCTCTTATGTCCAGTGAAAAGACTTATGTCTCTTCTTCACTGTGTCCATCATCGGTGCACTAATTCCACTGAAATTCCTGATGAACTTCTGGTAGAAACTAGCCAATTTGTGAAAACTTCTCACCTCAAATATACTCTTTGGTGATGGCCAATTCTTGATCACCTCCACTTTATCTGGATCCATCCTCAATTTATCTGTAGAAATAAAAAAACCCAAATAAATGAGCTTTGTCTTCATGAATGAGGATTTCTTCATGTTTATCAACAACTTCTCTTGCTGTAATCTCTTCATCATTGTAGCTAAGTGCTTTAGATGCTCTACCTCTGTTTTACTGAAAATTAGTATGTCATCCAGATACATAATGAAAAATTTTCATTATTGAAATCTAGCATTGACTAATCTCTTCATTTGTCCCACATTTATAAGTGATAAATTCATCTTCTTTGTATGGGCTCTAACAATGTACTCTACTCCATTCTTAAATAAATGATAATTATTCTCATGAAAATGAAAAATAGCTTTCCTATCGTACAAATATGGGCTTCCCAACACAATACCACAGATATTCGATGGAATAACATCAAGCTCTACCTCATCAACGAAATTTGCAGTGACAACAAACCTAAGTTTACACCTTCTTGTTACTTGTAACTTAGCATTATCACATATCCAACCAAGAGGGTATGGCTTAGGATGTGGAATTGTTTCCGACTTTAATTTCTTAATAGTTTCTTCAGAAATAAGGTTTGCTTTAGATCCAGTATCAAATAGAGTATCTATCTTAGTATGCTTTGAAACAACCCTTATGTGAAAAAGTTCAATTCTCTCTTTTTCTTGTCGAGTTACATTGATATTATTGTTACTTGAAGAACTAGTACTTGCAATAGAACCATTACCTTGATAACCCATAGTTGTGATCTTTGTTTCATCACCCGAATCAGAACCTAAATCATGTTGAACAGTTGCAACAGTCTTTGACTTCCCTTTGTTGTTGCTGAAATTTTTGGGTCTTCTTTCAGGATGAAGTTTCCAACAATGGTCTTCATCATGGCCATCTTTTGAACAATGTTTACATGTGAATTTTTCTCCCTCTTTCTTAACAACAACATTCTTTTTTCTATTGCCCTTGAACTTCTTTTTTTTTTTATCTCCATGGCTGAAAGTCTTCTTATTACCCTCATGAGTGTTGTTCCTTCCTCTTGCTTCCAAATGAGTAGCCTAAACACAAACTTCATCTAGATTTGAAGGATTAAACATGAGTATAGTATGCCTCAAATAACTATGCAAAGCTCCAATGTATTTGAGTAAAGTTTCTAGAGAAGACAAATCTACTCCCAAAACCAAATCTCTTCTCCTAAATTTTTGAGTAAAGCTTTGTACATTTTGTCCCTTAGCTTGTCTAAAATTTTGCCAATCCATAGTAGCCTTTTTCTTATATGCCAATGGGTAAAATTGTCTTTTAATTGCAACAATAAAATCATTCCAAGAGGTTAAAATTTTACCATGCTTTTTCATGTCTTCCTGAGTCTTGGATTCCCACCAAATGAGTGCTGCACTATCCAATCTTAAAGAAGCAAGCTGAATTTTGGTTTCATCATATTGAATTTTTTGTATTCTACAATATACCTCAATCTAATGTATCCGATTATCTAATTTCTCAGCATTAAATTCTCCATTGTATATTGGCAATTCGAATTTAATATCAAGATTTAATGAAGGAATTTGTGAAGGAGTTTTACCATGTCCCTTTGGAGAATTCATAAGAGGTCTTGAACTGGTAGAAGAAGAAGAAGAAGATGATGATGGAGAAGAGGGTGGTGGAGAGGCACCATTCCCTTCATTTCCATTTTGAGTTTTTTCACCATTGTCTCCCTTATGCTTCGAAGGTTTGGAGCCTTTGCCTTGCAACCTTATATTCCTTTCAATCAAGATCTTCATCATCTCTCTCATTTCCATGACAGCCTTTCTGAGATCTTAATCTTCTACAGGAACATGTTCATGACTCTCTTCATGAGCCATACTTGGTGAATGCCTCCTTGAAACTTGCGGTGATTGTATATGCTTCCTCCTTGAAGGATGAGAACTTGGCTCTACAAGTTGACCTTCTCCTCTTGTGAGTTTCAACCTTGTGAGCATCAGTAAACAAAACACTTGAAAATAATCAAGTCTTCAAAAACCAGTCCTCTGATACCAACTTGATCTAAAAAATGAAGAAGACTTGTAATATTGAAAATAATTGCAAGTTAAATTTTATGTGTTAAAAGAAAATGGATCAACTTTGCAACACATTATTAATAGGATTTACTCATTCAAGATGAATATAAACAACAACATAATAAATGAACATAAAACACTTAACACAGCAAATGATAAAGGAGTTCACCCCTCTCTTGGGCTACATCTCCTGGTCTAGCTTCCAATGGATCATTAGTATTATTTGCTCAAAGTGCTCAGAAACATGCTTTACAATGCTCAAAATGACCAATAGCTTGCTCCAATGGCTTCAGAACGTCCAAAAACCCCTAGCTGGGATTTTTCAGCACCTTGTTTGGCCAAAAAACAAAGAAGTTAGACTTCCTTGAAGTCTCCCCTTCAAGCTTGTTGTCTCTGCAACTACAAAATGCACCTCTCTCGGCTCAACCTAGCCCAAACGCAATTTAAAGCGTGAAAACATGGAACCAGGTGCAACCACACCACCTGTCCAAACTGTCGAACCATTTGCGCACTAGCCCTAACCACCAAGGCCTGTGGGCACATGGCAGTCATACGACTGCGCTAACACACAATAGGGATAAACGTTATATCACTGTTGGAACCATATGTTAAAATCCACGCACATTAATACAGTGGTCACATGGTAACCGCGCGCACATACCAAACGGTTACAATATATGGTTACAATATAGCATTGGTCACATATAACATAACACATGACCATGGGCCGTGGATTAGCCCCGGCCCGGTCCACGCCCATATATACAATATAAAAACGTTATATACAATGTTTAACACATATATATCAAGGAACAAATGTGGGCGCACTGGTTGGGCGACCTTTCCCAAATCTTTGTCATTGCCCCAGAGGTCACGGGGTCGACTCTTGTTGAGTGAAAAGTTTAAACCAACAAACAAGTGACACATGGCAACCTGTGATTGGGCCATGTGTCACATTCCCATTCTCTGCCAATAAAACACACAATATTCCAACTGTCTACCATGTCAGCATACGGTCTTCCATTTCATCGTCCATAGGGACTGTACGGACTTGTACAATCAACATCCTTTTTTTTCCTGTTTTCCATTTTGAATAGAACGTGTTATCTCTCGCTCCTTATGTCTGTTTGAACCCAAATGAGTTGCATTGGGTTCAAAACAACGAGGCCTACATTCTTGTCTGATTTGAAGTGATTCCGAACACTTTGAATTTTTGAGCAAAATTTGATCCCCTGATCATCAACTACTTGTCTCAACCATGTACTCAACATGTACCTCAACCAAAAGACCTCATCAATTTCATCATCCAAATATGATTTGTATCTCTGTAATAGAAATGGTGTATATTATCACATTCCTGCAAACCTTACTTAACTTTAACAACAAGAGACTAGCATTTTCATCAAACTTTTCTTTAGTCTCACATGCCTAGTTTTGGATTAGTCAAGAACCCTAACTTGAAGTAATCATAACTTTTTACTTGTAATGTATAAATATTTTAAACTGATAAACAATGTTTTTCAGTGTGTTTTATGCAATTACAACAAGTTTCACTACTTGGAAGCTCTCAGAAAAGGAGTTATAGAAAAAATGACATACGTTGCTAAATTCTGGCTTATTCTAGAGAGTGACATTCTAGAGCGTGCCCCACATGGAATATTTGTTTAAATGATCTGAAACTATTACCTAGCATAATATAGATTGTACCCTAACTAACACATTTTTTTTCATGGAATTTTTATCTGTTATGAATATGTTATGACGTTTTTACCCGAAACACCTGTTTTTGACTAGTTCAGGACTAGCCACAAACCCTATTTTCCACTGAGTGTAACTCAAAAAATACAATGACCCACAAGATGAATTTTTTAACACAGATACTTGGATATGTTTTCTTAATGGAATATCAATTTCACAGTCTAAATCATTATAGAAATTTTTTTATAGAGAAAATAGTTAGATGACCTGTAAATAACATACCTTAGAAAGAACCATCAAAAGAATTTATCCTTCCTTGCATTTCGGCCTTCTTTTCTTCACCTTTCCTCAGAATTTCATCTTAGATATTCTTGGTTGCTTCAAAAACATATATATATATTCAATATGCTCAAGTGTGATTAAAATGAGAGAGCCTTGCCTCTTATTTATACTCTCCAAGTAGCTTCCTTAAAAACATCTTCTAGGTCACTTGGCCCCACTTTCCTTATTTTAGGGTTAACCCACTTCTAATTTATCCATTAAATTTATTATTTAAATAATTTATTTTTTATTCACTTTGAATTAAAGTACATGCATCACTTCACTTTATTATTTACCTTTTAAAATCCCTTAAACCACTTTGACTACTTTGACCTTTTGGGGATTCTAGATGACATGTGAGGGTCCTCCAACTTCGTAAGGCCATAACTCTCAAAACATGAGGAGTTATGTGATGTTCTACATACCACTAGAAATGGCATGACATGTACTATTCATATAGAATAATATTGTCTGAAAATATATCATAACTCATACCGTTACCCATCAAACAAAATTGGGTTCATTACCCAAACCCAGGGTCTCCAACTTCTCATGGCCATAAATCTCTAACCATGAGGAGTTATGTGACATTCTACATACCACTGTGACACAGACCTATCGACCCTCGGGCCGAGATCCGCTGATAGGATCATTCAATCACCCCAGAGTCGGATTAGCTCTTTCTATACCCTACTGGAATCTTTGTTAAAACCTGATCCATAGGTCCTCAACCCCTTCTGTCATAGCCTTTGAACACGCGACCATGAACTTTCCACAACAGGAAAATGAAACTCAGGTTTTAGGGTTTCTTAGTTCCCGATGTCACAAGAACTCTTGTCACCGTGATCTTCTGATTACCGAATTTTTGATTTTCTGAAATGATTCAACAACATTTAGCCCCAGGGCTATCTCTTGGTCCACATGACCATATCTCATATGACTGTGACTCTATTCTGGGGTTTCATGACCCCAATGCTCAACCTATCATCCTCTGGAACCCCGAAATACCGATATGTGAAATGCCGATTGGCAATTTCTTGGTCTTCTCCTTCTTCGCGATTTCGGGCTTTGAAAATCCGAAATGCATTGGACCTCTTGCCCTCAGAATTCCTGATCCTCTGAATCTCGATTTCCCGTACTACTATTCTTTTCCAAGATTTCCACCTTTTTGCGATTTTGGAACTTCCATTCCTGAAATGCATGGATCTCCTATCTTCAGGATTTGCAAATGCCGAACCCCGATATGCTGATGGACTTTCCTATCGGTATTTTCCCCGAACTCTTGGATTTCCGCCATGCATCCTCCTATGATGGACAGTCCTCAATCATTTCACGATTTCACGAAATCAAATGCCAAAATGCTTCGCATCCTATCCTCTTGATCCCTGAATTCCCAACACAGGAAATGTCGACAGAATCTTGATCGCCACCACGTGTCTCAACAGATGGACGGTCCTGATTCAGTTCGAGATTTCATGACTTGCGATTCCCCGATGTCACAATTTCTCTGTCAACTTGAAACCCTGGTAGCCGAAATATTGATGGGTTCTTGATCTCCTCCACGTGTCCTAATGAATGGACAGCTCAGATCAAATTTAGGGTTTTCACTATGAAGTGACCCGATCTCTTGTCCTCGAGACTTCCGATATCCCGACGCCTTTCGGGACTTTCGCTCTGTTTGCGAGGGTTTAACCCCTGTGTAAATTCTATCAGATGCCACGACTGAGGGGTATCTAAGTGAGGTATGACGGCTCACAATCTCCTTTCCCTATGCACTTCAAGGTACTAAACCTTCTGAGCTTTCTCCATGACTTGAATCTTCAAGAAGACTCTTGCACGAACTCCTTGCAACAATTCTTGAATACTTCTAGGTATTGAATTCTCCGACTCTGTGCACTCTCTGCAACAACAATATTTCCACCACTTCGCTTAGTTTGCACACACTGAGACTTCACTCAGCCTACGCACTCCTTGCATGGCTCCTGTACTTAACTTACACTTTTGCGAGAATGAGAACCATGTTATCTCTCCTGAGCTTGCAAAGACAAACTCTGACCTCCATCAACGCACACCTTGCAGATGATTTCACTGCACTCCTTGCAGGAAAACTCTTGCTCGGGTAGAGAAACAATTGAAACTCATTCTCTATTCTCCTTCTCTCCATATTTCAGACATTAACATGAAATCATACATTCACACATCAAAGAAAATATATAACATGGAATAAACATCATGAGCATAACATTCATAATGCATACACAGATAACAAATACGACAGCATGAATTTGAATCGAAGCTCTTTCTGTTAATTCAAATTGTTGTACATGGGTAGTTTCAACTACAGCTCTCTACTCTCTTAGTTGATTATGCTATTCTTGCTAATATTACAATGATACAAATGAGGGTGTCTATATCCGTTTTCCCTCCGCTCCTAAAACTGTCTAATCTGAGAATTCAAAGCTACCTACTAACATTAACTAACGTAAATGCCTTCTTAGTCCTTCAGACAAGAGCGGGTCACTCAAGGTCTGATTACAATCTATAAGTATGCCTCTCCTTAACTATTACATTTACGTTTGGCACATCCATCTTCAAAAGTTTTTAAACAATTCATCATGTACCCAAAAGGTGTTTGTGCTTGCCCCACGCTTTCTTGACATTGGCAATGCTCCTGCATCATACTCCCTCGATTGAAATTTTTCATGTGCTCCTATCCATGAGCTATCGCACAGTCTATCCATGCTTCTGAATCGCTGCTTCATTATCCTAGCTGGCATCTTCAACTGGATGTCCCTTCCACTTGAACAAGTATTCGAAGTATTCCTTTATCCTGGTCTTCTTGCTAACTCTTTTGTCTAGTATGCTTTCCATCTATGGCTTCTTTGCAACAGGAATCTGTTTTATCCACTGGACCTTTGGTTGTTCATCACTTGTTCATGCTTCCTCAGCTTTGTATGGGTACAAATCCGAGACATTGAATATCATAGAAATTCCGATCACATCGGGTAATTCAATCTCATAAGCATTTGCCCCAAATTTCTTCAAGACCTTACATGGTCCGATATTCTTCATCTTCAGTTTGTTATATGTCCCCTTCAGGAACCTTTCATTTCTCAGATGTTCCAGAATCAAATCACCAACCTCAAATTGAAGTTGTCTCTTGTGTTGATTTTCTCTGTGCTTATACTCTTGGATCGAGTTCTGTAAACTCTCCTTCACCTGGCTGTGAAGTTCCTTCATCGCTTCTGCAAAATCATCTGCACTAGCACTTCTAGTTGCATTGTGTTCTGCATCTCTCAATTCTAAAACTCCTCTTGGCTGCATCCCATAAAAAATCTGGAATGGACTCTGCCCTGTGCTTCTGTTGATTGAATCATTATAAACAAATTATGCCTGTGGCAGAATATTGTCCCACTGGCTGTGGTCTTATGTCACCAAACTCTTCAACAAGTTTCCCAAGGTCCTATTCACAACTTCTGCCTGTCCATCCATCTGAGGATGATAAGCTGAATTGAATGATAAATTTGTTCCCTGCTTTTTCCATAAGGTTCTCCAGAAGTGTCCCACGAACTTGGTGTCTTGATCCAAAACTATTCTCCTTGGTAAGCCGTGAATTCAAATGACTTCTTTGAAAAAAAAAATTCGCAATGTGAGTTGCGTCACTGGTTTTATGACATGGTATGAAGTGTGCCATCTTAGAAAATCTGTCTACCACTACAAAGATCGAGTCAAACCCTCTTTGTGTTCTCGGCAGTCCCAATATGAATTCCATGTTGACTGCATCCCATGGCTTGTCAAGTATGGGTAATGGTTGATAAAAACCTGCATTCTGTCTCTTCCCTTTTGAATGTTGACAAATTCTACATCTGTCCACGAATATTTTGACGTCTGCTCGTATTCCTGGCCAAAAATATGACTCATTCAACTTTGAGAATGTCTTTTCATGACCGAAATGTTTGGCCAATCCTCCACTGTGTTTCTTCTTTAGCAAATTCTCCCTCATGGAGCATTTTGGAATACAAAGTTGATTACCCTTAAACAATAATCCTTCTTGGATCCTGTATTCTGTCCATTGACTTATGTCCCTGAGAATTGGATTCTCTGCTGCTTCATATGCCTCTTTAAAATATGGATCATCTCTGTACATGTCCCTGAGATCATCAAAACCCAGTGTTTTAACTCTGAACTCCTGCAACAGCAAACATTTCCTGCTCAAAGCATCAACAACCTTATTAGTAGTTCCAGAAATATGCTTAGTTACAAAAGTAAAGTTCTACATGTATTCAACCCATTTAACATGTCTTTGATTCAAATTCTCCTGTTGAGTCACAAATTGCAAAGCATGATTGTCATTGTATAAGAAAAACTCCTTCGGAATCAAGTAGTGTCTCCACTTCTTCAATGCCTTAATAATAGTGACACAGCCCGCACCCCTTTCCTCGGCAAAAGGCCTCTGCGCTGACATCCTGGTCTTTAAGGATCGTTCAAATTTCACCCCAAGCCAAAGTGGCTCCTTTAATCCCCCCCTGGAATCGTTATTCAAATTTGACCCATAGGTCTTCTTCACACTTTATAGCCTTGTGGTCCGGTCTCTTCTCCGTTCACCAAGGAAAGTTACAATTGAGGTTTGGGGTTTTCGAAATCTCGATGTCACGACCCTTCGGTTCCCGATTTCCCAATCTCTGTTTTCCCAATATGCTCCCTTTGTGCTTTAGCCCCTCCCGGCTATGCTCTAGTCATGTGACTAGCCTTTATATGACCGCAGTCATACCTTTTATCGGGATTCGAGGTTTCGAATGTAGAAATGCACTAAACCTCTTGTCCACAGAATCCCTGATTTCCTGATTCTCAAATTTACGATGGATGACTTTCCCCTTCGGGAAATTTCCCGACGATCGAGATTGTCACCACGCGTCCTCTAGGATAGACGGTCCTTGCAGCTTTAGGTTTTTCTTCGTGGAAATTCTCGATGCCTCGTTATGACTAGATGACGTCAGCTGGGTCCCACATGGATCTCTCCTCCTTTCGGAGAATCGGGATTCGTGGTTTCGAAATGCAAGTCCCGCTTGTCCCCAAGACTCACGAAATGTCGATCCCCGACTTCCTTCGGATTTCTGACATGCATCCCAAGTGGATGGATAGTTCAGGTTGACCCTCAGGTCTCGCCAGCGGAAAAATCAAAACACTTACCTATGTGAGTCCTAATGATCGAAATGCTGATGGGATTCCAATTTCGTCCATGTGTCCCGACTAATGGACGGTGCTGATCCTTCACGGGGTTTCCAACATGGATTTTCCCTGATCACTTGCTCACAGGACTTTCGATTTTGCGAATGGTGAAACTCCGATAAAGTCATCCCTTTCGGGAATTTTCCTGAGATCTTATATCTTCGCCATGTGTCCCCTCGAGATGGGCGGTTCTGATTCAACCTCTGGATTTCAAGAATTTTGATTCCCTGATGACACAAGTTCTTTGTCAACTTAAAACCCTGGTCACTGAAATGTCGACGGGCTCTCGATGATTGCCACCTGTCTCCTCAAGATGGATGGCTCAGATTGATTTCGGTATTTTCACTCTGAAAATTCCCGATCACTCGTCCTCAGGATTTCTGATTTCACGAATGCCAAAATTCCAATGGCCATGCCTCTCGTCGAAACTTTCCTCCTCCCGTTCATGAAGCTTAAACTCCGTGCAACTCCTGGTCAATCCAATGGCTGACGGGTGTTTGAATGAGATCTAGCGGTCCACAATCTCCTGAGCTTGAACTCTGGATGCAACCATAACCTGCTCGCTTCTCTGGTAGATCTGACAGCTGGCGGGATTTCGCTAATCCTCCCCATATATTTATGACCATTGATCTCTTCCCCTTGATGATTTCTCCACATGATCTGAGTGTTCCTTCACAACCTTATCCGCCACAGTGAAAACTTACGATCCCTTTCTTGATACTTCCAGTCGCAACTTTTCAGTGCTGTCCTTAAATGGATTAAAAGGCCTTATCCCTCCTGAGATTTCTCACAACTCTAAGGTTTATAGAAGATTCTTGGGTGCACTCCCTATGGAAAACCTTTAGATACTTTCGAATGTTGAATACTTCAACTTCTGTGCACGCCTTCCACAAAAGTTCTTCGATATGTCGCTCAGGTTCACAACCCTGAGATTTTCTCCTTGGCCTGCACACTCCTTGCACGACCCCTGTGCCTACTGTATTCTGAGGAAATGAGAACAACCGCTACCTTTCCTGAGCTTTCAGAGACAACACTCTGAACTCCTTGTCGACACACTCCTTGCGGACAATTCAACTGCACTCCTTGCAGGAATCTTGCTCAGACAAAGAAACAATTGAAACTCATTTCTTCTTCCTTCCAGACTTCAAACTCAGACCATGAAATCACATACACAACATATAAAAGAAAATGTATAACAGGAAGCAAACATTCATGAGCATATCATTCAACATCAATACACAGAGAATAAATACAAAAACCATGAATTTGAATCAACCTTTTTCTATTAATCCAAATATCAGTACATGGGTGTTCTTACTTAGCTCTCTGCTTCTCTTCTATGCTCCAATGCTTCTAACTATGTTACAACACATAATGAGGGTATCTATATCCTATTTCCCTCTTGCGCTCTAGAAACTG
>ML810359.1:58645-89875 GCA_009831015.1 Picea engelmannii
TACAATGATACAAACGAGGGTGTTTATATCCATTTTCCCTCCACTCCTAAAACTGTCTAATCTGAGAATTCAAAGATACCTACTAACATTAACTAACATAAATTCCTTCTTAGTCCTTCAGATGAGAGCAGGTTTCTCAAGGTTTGATTACAATCTATAAGTACGCCTCTCCTTAACTATTACATTTACATTTGGCGCATCCATCTTCAAAAGTTTTTAAACAATTCATCATGTACCCAAAATGCGTTGGCACTTTCCCCATGCTCGCTTGACGTTGGCAATGCTCCTGCATCACACTGGAAATGGCATGATAAGAAATATACATCTAGGATAGTTTCCCTAACAAATTAAATTTCCTTCATCTCATTATTCTACAATTAAGCATGGGTTCTCTTACTTTGCAAAGCGTCTTCCCATGAGGGATTTCACCATAAGAGGAAAAATTTGGAGTTCATCCATATTTACTTATTATAAACCATGACAAGACAATAATGAGTCATATTTACATCAAACAATCTTGGGTCCATTACCCAAACCTTTGTGTTGCGGGGCTTTCTTCAAGGGTTGACATCAATAACAACCAACCTTAATAAAAAATCTCTCCCTTTGGCATTGATGGCAACACTCTGATACAATATTGAAATTATATCACTCATGTTCCCCCTGGAACCATGCCTTTGTCCTTTATATCTGATAAATTTCCCTCTATCCTATGCATATGATAAATCTGCTCCCCCTGTAACCATGCCTCTGTCCTCTACATTTGATAAATCTCTCCCCCTTTGTCATCAATGGAAAAGGTATCTTTCCATCCGGGGCTGCTCCCCCTAACTGAACTATCCTCTTATGGTGCTTCCACATGTAGATCTAATACATATAAGATAAGAATTAAAAAAGAATTCATTTTGAAGCAGAAATAACTCCAAGTCTTTGGTGAATATATTCAAAGGCTTCTCGTGGAAGTGGTTTTGTAAATATGTATGCCACTTGTTCTTTTGTGCCCATGTACTCAACTCTAATGTTCTTTTCTACAACCTGTTCCCATAGAAAGTGATACTTGATTGGAATGTGCTTCGTCTTGGAGTGCATCACCAGATTTTTTGAGATACTGATGGCACTTGTATTATCACAATATATTGGAATGGGCTCATCATACTCAACCTGTATATCTGTCAAAGTTTGTTTTATCCAAAGAACTTGTGTACGACATGATGATGCTACAATATACTCTGCCTCTGCTGTAGATAGAGATACTGATGATTGTTTCCCTCTTAGCCATGATACCAAATACTCACCTAAGTAGAATGCTACTCCACTGGTGATTCATCGTTCATCAATACAACCTGACCAATCTGCATCTGTGTAGGCAATAAGTGATAGATATTTTCCTTTTGGATACCATAATCCAAACTCTTATGTTCCTTTGAGATATCTAAAAATCCTCTTTACTTCTAATACATGTGATTCCTTTGGTGCTGCTTGAAATCGTGCCACCTGTCAAACTGCTTGCATTCCATATGGTCTAGATGTTGTCGCATATAGTATGTTGCCAATCATTGACCTGTATTGCCTCTGATATTTAGACTTTGAATCATCATCTTTTCTCAACTTACAACTGGTTTGCATGGGAGTGATAATTGGTTTGCAATATTTCATTTCGAACCTCTTTAGCATTTCTCTAATATACTTGGTTTGAGAAATGAAAATTCCTTGGTTTCTTTGACATATCTGAAGTCTCAGAAAGAAGGATAGTTCTCCAAGTAACGACATTTCAAATTCATTCTGCATGTCTTTTGCAAATTTCTGGCTTAACCTGTCATCATCACTACCAAAAATAATATCATCAACATAAACTTCAATTAATAAAATATTACCTTGACTTACCTTGATGTAGAGGTTTATGTCGGCACTTCCTTTTCTGAACCATGCCTATTGCATATACTTATCCAGTCTAGAGTACCATTCTCTAGGAGCCTGTTTTAGACCATACAAAGCCTTCTTTAATTTACATACATATTATGTGTTCTCTGACAATTGAAATCCTTTTGGTTGTTCAATGTATACTTCTTCTTCAAGTTCCCCATTTAGAAAAGTTGATTTTACATCCATCTGATATACTTTAACATTTTTGGAGCATGCATAAGATAAAAGTAATTGAATTGCTTCCATTCTGGAAACTGGGGAAAATGTCTCTTCGAAGTCGATTCCTTCATATCCTTTACATACCGATCTATCTTTGTTCCTTGTAACGTGTCCATCTTCATTCAATTTATTCCTGAAAACCCATTTTGTGCCTATCACATTCTTATTCTTTGGTTTGGAACCAATTCCCAAGTGTCATTTTTCTCTATTTGATCAAATTCTTCATCCATGGACTTATTCCAAAATTATTTATCTTCAAAACAGTTTGGTTCAATTGTAGATAAGAGTGCTAGGTGTGTTTGTTCTGGTGAACGGATTTTTCTTCTAGTCTCAACTCTTGCATATTTGTTTCCAATAATCTGATCTAAAGGATGATTCTTCTATACTCGTTCTCTAGGTGTCTTTGGAGATACTTGCTGAACTTGCTCTTCTTCTTTTGTCAGATTCTCTTCATCTTCATCTTCCTCTTCTACTTCTTTTTCATCTTCTTCTTCGAAAAGTTGTTCCATTGATTTGTTTTCTTCTTTCTTTGATTCTGGTCTGCCTGTTATATCAATTGTTACGCTGATGCTTTCCACAAATTTGTTCAATATTAGATTGTAACACTTGTATTCTTTCCTTGTACTTGAGTAACCAACAAATATTTCTTTGTCCACACAAGAGTCAAAATTTCCCATTATGCCATCTTCTCTTTTGATGTAGCATTTGCTTCCAAAAACTTTGAAGTGCTTTACATTTGTTGGTCTTCCTTTCCATAGCTCGTAGGGAGTTTTATTAGTGTTGCTTCTGAACATTACTCTGTTTTGAATGTGAACTGTAGTATGCACTACCTGTGTCCAAAATATATTTGTCAATTTGGAATCCATTAGCATTGCTCGAGCCATTTCTTATACTATCCTGTTCTTTCTTTCAACAACTCCATCCTCTTGAGGTGTCCTAGCAACGAAGAATTGCTTTTTTATTCCATGATTGCTACAGTAGTCCATAAATTCCTTTGAAGTGAACTCTCCTCCATTATTAGATCACAAATATTTGACTCTTGAATCCATCTTATTTTCAACCATTTTCTTGTAGATCTTGAAGTTTTCAAAAGCTTCTGACTTGTTCTTGAGAAAGCAAACTGCAATCATTCTTGTATAATCATCAACTAATAACATAAATTATTTTTCACCTTTTAAGCCCTTTGTTGTAGTTGGTCCAACTAGATCAGTGTGCACAATTTCCAATGGTCTTTTTGTTGAATATTCTTTTGATTTGAACCTCATCTTTGTTTGTTTTCCTTGTTGACAATGCTTGCAAAACATGTTGGTTGGTTTCATGATCTGGGGCATTTCTCTGACTGCTTCTCTTTCGCTGACTTTGACAAGGTTATCAAAATAAATGTGACCCATTCTTCTGTGCCATAGCCAAATTTCATATTCCTTTCCTAGACAACACTTTTCATTTCCAATTTCACTTAACACAAATATGTTGTTTGAAGTTCTTGCAGTTGTACCGACCAATTTCCCTGACCCTTCTTTTCTTATCTCACACTTTTCTAAATCAAAAGTAAGTTTATGACCTTGGTCACACATTTGACTCACACTTAGAAGATTATGTTTCATATCTTCTACCAGTAGAACATTTTGTGCATTTTCATTCTTGTTCCCAATTCGGACGGTGCATTCTCCAATAATTTTGGATGAATTATCATTTCTGAAGGAGACTAATCCATTTTTTTCTTTTCGTAATGTAAGAAATTTTTCTTTATCACCTATCATGTGTTTTGAACATCCACTGTCAACATACCAATCGTGTTTCTTTTTCTTAGCTTGTAGAGCGACTGCGCATTCTTCATTGTTACACTGATTTTGCTTTCTTATCCATGTCATTTTTTGAGGTTCTTGTCTGTGACTGTTGTAATTTTGTTGAGGTTCTTTAGGAGGGACTGCCATTCTACAATCCTTGGCCATGTGTCCAAAATTGTTACATTTGTAACATTCCACTTCAGTGCTAAAAGATTCAAACCTTTTGTAACTTCTTCTTTGTGTTTCACTAGGTCTTCTTGAATAATCCCTTTATGTATAACTCTCAAAGTTGTTCCTGTTCCTATTGTTAGCTCTGCAATTCAAAGCTTTATGTCCAAAATTATTACATGTATAACATAAACCAAAAAATATAGTTTGATACTTGGGAGTTGAAGATCTTCTAAAAGGAGGTGTTCTTATGAATCTTTCTTCTTCTTGAGGCCTATTTGTCTGTTGTTGATTCCAAAATCTGAATCTTCTTGGTGGAGGAGTGTCCCTGTAATCTTCCTTATATATCTTCCTATCCTCTTTGATTGTTTCTACATAGCTCTTTGGATTTGTTTCTTGCTCTGTTGTTTTGGATCTTGATCCCTTTTTTGTCTGATTGTATCCAAGTTCGGACTTTTCAAGATGAGATTTTTGACTACTGATAATGTCATCCAGAACTTTTGAGCTATTCTGCATATTTTTCTTTTGAATATCCTTTCTTAGTGTGAAAACCTCTGGTTCCAAGTTTCCAATGATCTTGTCATTTTCTTCTATCTCTTCTTTGAGTGCTTCTTCAATTATTTTATCTTCTTCTATTTGAACCTTCAATTTTGTGATCATTTGTTCTAGTTCTCGAGTGCCCTTTTTCTTGTCTAGTTCTTCTTGTTGTTTCTTGATTTTCTTCTTTTCTCTTTTGATAACTTCTATGGCACACATTAATTCATCTCGATAGTCAACTTCTGCCTCTTCAATTTCTTCTTTGACTTCTTCACATTCTTCTTCAGCTTCTTCATATTCTTTTTTAGAGTCTTCTTTGTCAGAGTCTTTTACTGCCATGAATATAAATATTCTTGTCTCATTGTCACTGACTTCATCTTCATCTGATGATGAGATGTCTTCTTTGGTGTATAACCTTTTCTTGAAAAATTTCTTTGTAGTTCTTTTTCCTTTATATGTGTGTTTTCCTTTTAAGTAACCTTCATCATTTCTCTTTTTCTTATGAGGACATTTGTTAGCAAAATGACCAATACCATCACAATTAAAACAAATTAATGGGATCTTACCTCTATACCTACCGTTGGTTCCCTTTTTCAGTCTTTTGACGAAGTTTTCCACTTCTTCATCATCTTCTGAGGCGTCACTGTTGTTGTTGTATTCTTCTTGCTCCTTTTTCTTTTGCTTTGATCTTTTGGATGCCTTGAAGGTTTCTTATTTTACATCTTGATTTTCCTGCTCAGTTATCATTTCATATGCTGTGAAGATTCCATGCAGTTCATTCATGCTTATTGAGTCTAGATCTGATCTTTATTCTAGTATTGATATCTTAGGGTTGAATCTCATAAGAAGAGATCTTAGTATCTTTTGAACAATTATAGATTCTTCAATTTCTTCTCCCAATCCTATGATTGCATTCATTGTTTCATTGACTCGTAAGAAGTAGGTTGCGATATCTTCATCTTCCTTCATTTTTAGTTGTTTGAACTGACCTCTATAAGTCTGAAGCTTTGCTACTTTGAATTTTGTATCTCCTTCATAAATATTTTGAAGCTTGTCCCAGATCTCTTTAGTAGATTTACAGTGTGCAATTTTGGTGAATACCATATCACTAAGACCATTTAAAAGTGCATTTGTGGCTTTGGAATTATTCTCACCGAATTTTGTTGCTTTGTCATTTGTTGGTGAAACTGTTGGTGTTGTGTATCCATCTACAATTTATTGTCAAACTTGAAATCCCTGTGCATGTATATATGTCCTCATCCTTATGCTCCAAAAAGCATACTTTTGTCCATCAAAGTGTGGTATTAGATTTTTATGTGAGTTGGTACTCTCCATGATCTACCTTTCAATGGTTAAACTGATTTCTGAAGAAACCTTCCCTAAAACCAATTGTTGGATTACTGAGAGGGGGGGTGAATCAGTAATAGAGAAATTTAATAATTTTTAACCATATAATCCAAGTGGTATATCAATGAAGCATTATCATCCAATAAATGCAGAGTAAATAAGCAATGAACAAATGAACAAACATACACATACACAGTACATCAGTGTTTTATGTGGAAACCCAAATCGGGAGAAAACCACATAATGCTTTTTCTTATATGTATTGAAGAATTGCATTCGTTGGAAGCACCAACTTTCTTCGTTTTCCAGCTGCAATTGGAAGGAGGCTCCAAACCCCTAGTTTCTCAGGCTACAACCTGAGGGAAGCTCCAACTCCCCAATTCTCTGGCTACAACCAGAAGGAGGCTACAACCCCCTATGTTCTCCGGCTACAACCACATGTCCTTGCCCCATCCTACCATGTTGAAGTAGAAATAGAATGATGGAACCACTGTAAACCTGTCACTTTGAGATATACCACTATAAACTTGTACCAATAAATCTGAACCATGCATCAACCATGCATCAACCTGTACATCAACCTGTAATCAACCTGTACCATAAACAAGTGCATCAACCATGCACCAACCTGTACCAAATAACCTGTAATCAACATGTACCATAAAAAAGTGCATCCAACCATGTACCAAGTATGTACCAATCATGTATCAAATACTCATAAACTATGACTCATCAATATGTACCAACATCATCAACTACACACCTCATGTATGTGCCAACTCATCAACTACTTGTCTCAACCATGTACTCAACATGTACCTCAACCAAAAGCCCTCATCAATTTCATCATCCAAATCTGATTTGTATCTCTATAATAGACCTGGTGTATATGATCACATTCCTGAAAACCTTCCTTAACTTTAACAACAAGAGACTAGCATTTTCATCAGACTTTTCTTTAGTCTCACATGCCTAGTTTTGTATTAATCAACAATCCTAACTTGAAGTATCATAACTTTGTTCTTGTAATGTATAAAGCTTTGAAACTGATACAAAATGTTATTCAGTGTTTTTTATGCAATTACTCCAAGTTTCACTACTTGTAACCTCTCATAAAAGGAGTTATAGCAAAAATGGCATACCTTTATGAATTCTGGCTTATTCTAGAGAGCGACCTTGTAGAGCATGCCCTGCACAGAATATTTGTTTAAATGATCGAAAAATGTTACAAAACATACTATAGATTGTACCCTAACCAAAAAAAATTGTTTCACTGAATTTGGATATGTTATGAAGAATATATGACATTTTTACCCGAAACACATGTTTTTGGCTAGTTTAGGACTAGCCACAAACCCTATTTTCCACGGAGTGTAACTCCAAAAATACAACGACCCACAAGACGAATTTTTTACCACATATAATTGGATATGTTTTCTCAATGGAATAGAAATTTTGTGGTATGAATCATTATAGAAATGGTGAGATGACCTGTAAATAACATACCTTAGAAAGCACCATCAAAAGAATTTATCCTTCCTTGCATTTCGTCCTTCTTTTCTTCACCTTTCCTCAGAATTTCGACTTATATATCCTTGGTTACCTCATACACATATAGATATTCAATATGTTCAAGTGTGATTAAAATGAGAGAGCCTTGCCTCTTATTTATACTCGCCAAGTAGCTTCCTTAAAAACATATTCTAGGTCACTTGGCCCCACTTTCCTTATTTTAGGGTTAACCCACTTCTAATTTCTCCATTAAATTTATTATTTAAATAATTTATTTTGTATTCACTTTGAATTATAGTACATGCATCCCTTCACTTTATTATTTACCTTTTAAAATCCCTTAAACCACTTTGACTACTTTGACCTTTTGGGGCTTCTAGATGACATGTGAGGGTCCTCCAACTTCATAAGGACATAACTCTCAAACCGTGAGGAGTTATGTGGCGTTCCACATACCACCAGAAATGGAATGACATGTACTATCCATATAGAATATTATTGTCTGAAAATATATCATAACTCATACCATTACCCATCAAACAAACTTGGGTCCATTACCCAAACTTGGGGTCTCTAACTTCTCATGGCCATAACTCTCTAACCGTGAGGAGTTATGTGACAGTACACATACCACTAGAAATGGAATGAAAAGCACTATACATATAGGATAGTTTCCCTAACAAGTTCAACGTCCTTTATCTCATTATTCCACAATTAAGCATGGGTTCTCTTACTCCGCAAAGCGTCTTCCCGTGAGGGATTTCAGAATAAGGGGACCACTTTTGAGTTCATCCATATTTACTTCTTATAAACCATGACAAGACAATAATGAGTTATATTTACATCAAAAAATCTTGGGTCCATTACCCAAACCTTTGTGTTACAGGGATTTCTTCAAGGGTTGACATCAATGACAACCAACCTTAATCAATAATCTCCCCCTTTGGCATTTATGGCAACAATCTGATGCAATATTGAAATTATATCACTCATGCTCCCCCTGAAACCATGCCTTTGTCCTTTTTATCTGATAAATTTTCCTTTGTCCTCTACATCTAATAAATATGCTCCCCCTGGAACCATGCCTCTGTCCTTTGCATTTGATAAATCTCTCCCCCTTTGTCATCAATGGAAAAGGTATCTTTCCATCCGGGGATGCTCCCCCTGACTGAACTATCCTCTTATGGTGCTTCCTTGAGTACATCTAAGACATATAAGATAAGAATTCAAAAATCATTCATTTTGGAGAAGAAATAACTCCAAGTATTTGGAAAAGATATTCAAAGGCTTCCCGTGGAAGTGGTTTTGTAAAGATGTATGTCACTTGTTCTTTTGTTCCCATGTACTCAACTCTGATGTTATTTTTTGCAACCTGTTCCTGTAGAAAGTGATACTTGATTGGAATGTGCTTCGTCTTGGAGTGCATCACCAGATTTTTTGAGATACTGATGGCACTTGTATCATAGCAATATATTGGAATGGGCTCATCATACTCAACCTATATATTTGTCATAGTTTGTTTCATCCAAAGAACCTATGTACAACATGTTGTTGCTGCAATATACTCTACCTCTGTTGTAGATAGAGATACTGATGATTGTTTCTTTCTTATCCATGATACCAAACACTCACCTAAGTAGAATATTGCTCCACTGGTGCTTCATCGGTCATCAATACAACCTACCCAATCCACATCTGTGTAGGCAATAAGTGATAGATCTTTTCCTTTTGGATACCATAATCCAAACTCTTATGTTCCTTTGAGATATCTGAAAATCCTCTTTACTGCTAATACATGTGATTCCTTTGGTGCTGCTTGAAATCGTGCCACCTTTCCAACTGCTTTAATTCCATCTAGTCTGGATGTTGTCACATATAGTAGGTTTCCAATCATTGACTTGTATTGCCTCTAATCTTTAGACTTCGAATCATTATCTTTTCTCAACTTACAACTAGTTTACATGGGAGTGATAACTGGTTTGCAATCTTCCATTCTGAACCTCTTTAGCATTTCTTTAATATACTTGGTTTGAGAAATGAAAATTCCTTGGTTTCTTTGACGTATCTGAAGTCCCGGAAAGAAGGATAGTTCTCCAAGTAATGACATCTCAAATTCATTCTGCATGTCTTTTGCAAATTTTTGGCTTAACCTGTCATCATCACTACCAAAAATAATATCATCAACATAAACTTCAATTAATAAAATATTACCTTGACTTACCTTGATGTAGAGGTTGTTGTCTGCACTTCCTTTTCTGAACCATGTCTGCTGCAGATAATTATCCAGTCTGGAGTACCATGCTCTAGGAGACTGTTTTAGACCATACAAGGCCTTCTTTAATTTACATACATATTATGTGTTCTTTGACAACTGAAATCCTTCCAGTTGTTCAATGTATACTTGTTCTTCAAGTTCCCCATTCATAAAAGATTATTTTACGTCCATCTGATATAATTTAACATTTTTGGAGCATGCATAAGCTAAAAGTAAATGGATTACTTCCATTCTGGAAACTGGGGAAAATGTCTCTTCAAAGTCGATTCCTTCAATATGTGCATATCCTTTACATACCAATCTAGATTTGTTCCTTGTAATGTGTCCATCTTCATTCAATTTATTCCTAAAAACCCATTTTGTGCCGATCAAATTCTTATTCTTTGGTCTTGGAACCAATTCTCAAGTGTCATTTTTCTCTATTTGATCCAATTTTTCATCCATGGCCTTATTCCAAAATTCATCCTTATTGGCTTCTTCAAAACAGTTTGGTTCAATTGTAGATAAGAGTGCTAGGTGTGTTTTTTCTAGTGAATGGATTTTTATTCTAGTCTCAACTCCTGCATCTTTGTTTCCAATAATCTAATCTAAAGGATGATTCTTATGTACTCGTTTTCTAGGTGTCTTTGGAGATACTTGTTGAACTTGCTCTTCTGCTTCTATTGGATTCTCTTCATATTCATCTTCCTCTTCTACTTCTTTTTCATCTTCTTCTTCGAAAAGTTGTTCCATTGATTTGTTTTCTTCTTTCTTTGATTCTGGTTTGTCTGTTTCATCAATTGTTACATTGATTCTTTCCACAACTTTGTTCAATCATAGATTGTAACACTTGTATGATTTCCTTGTACTTGAGTAACCAACAAGTATTCCTTTGTCCACGTGAGAGTCAAACTTTCCCATTATGCCATCTTCTCTTTTGATGTGCATTTGCTTCCAAAAACTATGAAGTTCTTTACATTTGTTGGTCTTCCTTTCCATAGCTCGTAGGGAGTTTTATCAGTGTTGTTCCTAAGCATTAATCTATTTTGAATGTGAATTGTTGTATGCATTTCCCGTGTCCAAAATATATGTGTCAATTTGGAATCCATTAGAATTGTTCGAGCCATTTCTTGTATGATCCTATTCTTTCTTTCAACAACTCCATTATGTTGAGGTGTCCTAGCAATGGAGAATTGCCTTTTTATTCCATGACTGCTACAGTAGTCCACAAATTCCTTTGAAGTTAACTCTCCTCCATTATCAGATCTCAAGCATTTGATTCTTGAATCCATCTCATTTTCAACCATTTCCTTGTAGATCTTGAAGTTTTCAAAAGCTTCCGACTTGTTCTTGAGAAAGCAAACTGCAATCATTCTTGTATAATCATCAACTAATAACATAAAATATTTTTCACCTTTTAAACCCTTTGTTGTAGTTGGTCCAACTAGATCAGTGTGCACAATTTCCAGTGGTCTTGTTGTTGAATATTCCTTTGATTTGAACCTGGTCTTTGTTTTCTTTCCTTGTTGACAATGCTTGGGAGTTGAAGATATTCTGAAAGGAGTTTCTCTTATGAATCCTTCTTCTTATTGAGGCCTATTTGTCTATTGTTGATTCTGAAATTTGAATCTTCTTGGTGGAGGAGTGTCCCTGTAATCTTTCTTGTATATCCTCCTATCCTCTTTGATTGTTTCTGCATAGATCTTTGGATTTGTTTCTTGCTCTGTTTTTTTGTATCTTGATCCCTTTTCTGTCTGATTGTATCCAAGTCCGGACTTGTGAAGATGATATTTTTGACTACTGATAATGTCATCCAGACTTTTGAGCTATTCTGCATATTTTTGTTTTGAATATACTTTTTTAGTGTGACAACCTTTGCTTCCAAGTTTCCAATGATCTTGTCGTTTTCTTCTAGTTGTTCTTTGAGTGCTTCTTCAATTCTTTTATCTTCTTCTATTTGAACCTTCAATTTTGTGATCATTTGTTCTAGTTCTTGAGTGCCCTTTTTCTTGTCTAGTTTTGCTTATAGTTTCTTGTTTTTCTTCTTTTCTCTTTTGATAACTTCTATGGAACACATTAAATCTTCTTGATAGTCAACTTCTTCCTCTTCAATTTCTTCTTTGACTTCTTCACATTCTTCTTCGGCTTTTCATATTTTTTTTGGAGTCTTCTTCGTCAGAGTCTTTTACTACCATGAATAGAACTCTTCTTGTCTCATTGTCATTGACTTCATCTTCATCTAATGATGAGATGTCTTCTTTGGTGTATAAGCTTTTCTTGAAAATTTTCTTTGTAGTTCTTTTTCCTTTATATGTGTGTTTTCCTTTTGAGTAACCTTCATCATTTCTCTTTTTCTTATGAGGACATTTGTTAGCGAAATGACCAATACCATGACAATTAAAACAAATTAAAGGGAGCTTATCTCTATACCTACCGTTGGTTTCCTTATTCAGTATTTTGACGAAGTTGGCCACTTCTTCATCATCTTCCGAGGCATCACTGTTTGTTGGCAAATGTTTAATAGACAGTGTCTGCTTGTCATTGATGGCAAGTACATCAATGAAGATGGAATGAGTACAAGAAGAATGTAATAGATGGGCACCAGAAGTATTTTGGGAAGATGCTGCAGAGAAAGCTCTATAAGATAAGAAGAGATAGTGCAGAGGAAGGTTAGCAGAAAGGTAGGCAAGGAAGAAGAAAAATAGCACAGGGATAATGGTATGGAAATATCAGAAGAGTAAACTCCATTTTAGAGTTTTGGATACTGAGAGTTGAAGTGTCGAAACACTTCACCACAAAAATGTCGAAATGCCGAAGCGGTGAAATGTGAATCCCTGAAATCGCAAAGCAGGCACATCTACTAGAGGTTTGGATACTAGAAGTTGAAGTGTTGAAACACTTCACCATAGAAGTGTCGAAATATGTTGGTCTGACTCCATTTTGGATTTTCATGGATTGGGACTTGAAGGTGTCGAGAACCTACACATTAAGAATGCGAAATCACAAGAAGATCTGGGCCGTAGGATCCAGGGTAACTACGAAGGACCAATAGTTGTTAGATATGGTGAAGCTGTAAGGCGGATATAACAGTCATTGACCATTGGATCAAGAGGACGTGTGGCGAAATATCAGAGCACCACAAAGACTCCATTTCAGAGTTTCATAGATTGGGAAATCCAAAGGAAAGAGATTCAAACTCATGATATGCGATATCATGAAAAGATCTTGATTGTCAGATCACCAAGGATTGTGAACCATTGATCAAGCATGAATAAGGCCTGTGAAGTGTAAAAATCATGACAATATCTGAACCATTAGGTCCATAGGACACATGAAAAAATATCTTCATTTCACTGACTGGAAAGTCAAAGGTATGAAATGCTCCAGCCTTTCACCCCTCGAACTAGCGATATGCGAAATCGCGAAATAATCTCAACCGTTAGATCGAGGCCAAATATGGACTGTTGATCAGGCACAATGAAGGCTCATGGAGTTGTGAAGTCTCGTTAAAATCTTGACCGTTGATCCAAGGGGGACGCATGGCAGAAGATTAGATCTTGTCAAAGACTCCATCTTAGAGTATCACCTATCACGACTTGAAGTGATGAGAATCTCCATCTAAGGGACAACGAGATGCAAGATCATGAAAAGATCAAGACCGTTGGATCACCAAGACTGTGGACCATTGATTTGAGCTCCATCTCTAAGTCTCGCCTATTGTGACTTGGAGTGATGAGAATCTCCATCTAAGGAACAAAGAGATGCAAATTCAGGATGAGATCTGGACCATTGATTCATCGAGATCATGGACCGTCGATCAAGGTCATTGAAGATCATAAGTTTGCAGCACCTTTTAGCGCAGACACTGGTCACCGCTTGTGGTCACATAGAGGAGGGAGCTAGAAAATCCAAGATATTTTTCGAGGTTCGTGAAATAAGGATTCAAGGAGACTCATATGAGAAAATGTGAAATGCGAAATCATGAAATACCTTTTTTGATTAGACCTGTGCTCACAACCAAGGTCACATTCTTGAAGGATTAAGGGGAGAGTTATCATGAAGCTAAGTTCTATTTTGGAGCTCGTGACATGGAGAGTCAAGATGTCTCATCGCAGAATCTTCGAATTGTGAAAGTACGAAATGGATAAATAATGACAATATCCTTCAGAGTTAATCCAATGGTGTAGGTGAATTTGAGCTTAATCAGAGGGATAATCTTGCTCCTCACAATGTAACTGCTATAAACCATTGATGGTTTCTGCTAGAAGATTCGAAGAGACTTCTGTGTGATCAACAGAGGAGCTGAAGAGTCTCCAGGCTTCTTCCAGTGAATGAAGAATATTCTTAGAGGGGATTGACAGATGGATTAGCGTTGAAGTCTGTGACTGAAACATAAAGGATAAGCTCAACTGTGCCAGAGAAGACGAAGAGTCTCAACTGCCAGAGAGGCTGAGGAATTTCAGTAGAACACCCAGTGATGCTGGACACATGGTGGGAACCACTAGAGAAGCTGAAGAGTTGCGATGATCAAGCAGAGCACTTGAGATGTGGAGAAGGTCGACGTAGTGTGAGTATGTAGAGGCATTGCACACATTGCATGCACAATGTGCATAGAAGCTATAAGTACATAGTACAGAGAAGAGATGCAGAGTTGTTGCTGTTGTGAGTGATAGAGGTGTAAAGAAGGAGGTGGAGTGGAGCAGCTCAAATGCACAGAAGAAAAAAGGTGCATTGAAGAGGAATGGTGCATAGAGCATAGAAAGAAGAAGAACAAACAACACAATTCATGTGTGCAGGAAGGCAGCGAGGCAGATAGAGAAACGAAATGTAGCAGAATAGTGAAGAGTCTGGTAAGCCATTATTGAAAATTTGTTATAACCCTAAATTGCACCACACATGCTTACCTGGCATCAGGCCAACTCATATCCCTTCTTTGCCAAAAACTACCGAACAATTCTTCTAAAAACTCCATTTTTAAAAGTACACGCTAGCTGGCCCACTACAGCCTGTGTGTATCTAAAATTACATGCTAGCAGGCCCACTACAGCCCGTGTGTACCTTTAGAATCATGAAAAAAAGGAAAGTTTCTAATGGGACAAAAATCTATGGGTCAGTTAACGGAAACTCTCGGCCATGCATGGCTGAGGGTTTGTCCAAAACCCTAGCTCCTTCTAGGCTATAAAAGAAGGGGTAGGGGTACCATTTGGGGGAGGAAAATTATAGTGAAGAAACTCTGCCCATTTTCCAAATCCATTGTCCCAAGCCTTTGAAGAGGAGGAGCCCAGGATCAGGATCAAGGAGCGGTGGTCGGTCTCGACTTTGATTGTAAGTTGATTCATTTTGAAAATAACAAAAGAATACTTTTCCCATCCCAATGCATGAGTTATCTATGATTTGTGTAATTTATGCTTAATTTATAACCCTCAATTAGAAAAGTAGCATGCATGCATAGTGTTTTGTCTTGATTGCAGGATTATCTTTGGAAGGAGCAGTGCAAGAAAGCGGTTAAAGTGCAACGGAGGATCTACACCAAACATCAGTAAAAGGGTTAGTAGTTTCTTTCCATGCATGTATTGTGAAAGAGGGGTTTAAGTTTTGGGTGGTAGGTCAAAAAGTAATTTCTTTACGGTCAAAATCTGCATGCAAGTTAAGCCTTCAAGAGACCCTGGTTATCAATACCAGAGGCCTCTTCCTGGTTTGGACTGCCTGTGTTTATTTTTGTCTTAGATCTTATACATACATGCGGCCTGTGAAAGTGCATCCCGCATGTACACGCGCTCTGTGGTAGCTCAGCACGTGCTCGTACGCGTGATTTTTCATTAACAAAAGCATGCTTGACAGGCTGCTTTTCAGTCAGGGTGGGGCAGTCATCCCCTCCTGTGGTGAGAAGTGTTCCTCTCAGGTGTTTGAGTCTAGGGTTGCACAGTCAGTAGGTTAGGGCCTTTTACCCTTAGCCTATTTTTCTTAGTTGATAGTTGATAGAAAAGACAAAAAAGAATTTTTTTTTTTATGGTTTTTAGACAAGCATAAGAGTCGGTTCTTTCTTGATTTCCATTGTGTGTCTTTGCTCTGATTCTTTGTGATCTGCACTTTAATCTAGAATTTTATTTTTTCTTGTTTTTAGGCTTGTCGTTATTTTCCCTTTGTTGCTTGATTATCACGTAAATAAATAAAAAGAAAAAGAAAAAAAAATCCTTTCATTTTCTTCTTTGTTTGAAGATTGTGTTTCTGCATCAATAGCTAGAGAGAAGCCTTGTTGTTCATAAGTTTTTTGCAATGAATTTAGATCATAAGTAGTTCGTAGTCGAGCAAAATTACTTTATGTGTGCTGCATGAAATCTTAGAAAAAATTGAAAAGAAAAAGAAGTCTTTCTTTGTGAAAAGTTGTTGATTTTTGCATTTAGTAAAAGTCTTTTGTTTCCAGCATTTTTTCATTCATTTTTTCTTTGAGTCTTTACACATCATCAGTTTCACCTTCATACCCCGTGACGTAAAAAATCTCATAAAAAGAACGCTAATTTAAAATCTATTAGACTTTTTGTTTGTAGGGTTCATACACTAGTTTAGGACTAGGGCCTTGGATTAGGTTGGAGAGGAAACTCTCCAAGACCACTTAAAACCAAACATTGGAGTCTGTGATAGGGAGTGTAGAAATCCAGTTTCATGGAAGTTATCCGGGACCCCCCTCTAACACAGGGGATAAACACAAGTTCGCGTGAGGAAAGTTAGCGGAGATAACCCCTCCAAAGCCGGACCAAGCGTAGTGGAGAACACATATCAAGGGCTTGTTTTGGGATTTCGTCGTTTGCATTTGCCACAGGGCTTCATGGGTCTTGAATCCATTCGAGGTCCTCAATTGTCTTCCGGACCATTTTCTCTCGATACCCTTGATAGGTTTCGGGCTTGATACCCTGCTCATTGTGGTCTACCCGACTTTTGACTGTACCCGCCTGGTGACTGTTCGTGTGCTGGAAAAATAGTTGCCAATCTTTTTAGGGACATACATAGGTGACTGCGGGGGTATATCGCGGTACCTAGGATAGACACCGGGCCACGCTTTGCAGAGTATACCAGGAGGGTGCTTTCGTGTTTGAGTTGCACTTGCACCCATAATTTTCTCTAGTGTTGGTTGTTGTAACTGTTCTTCCAACTAGTTTAGTGTTTGTTTGTCTTATCTCTTAGGGGATTCTTTTTTAGTGTGTGTTACTATTTGAACATGTATAATACCTTAGCGTGTCTTAGATATTCTCACACAGTGGAGGATCCCAAGCTCCACCGGTCATGAAGGCTTTTGGGCCTGCCGCCGGTTATACTGGAGCCACCCCTGCCACCATTGAGGTGGAAGCTAGACCAACAAGGGTCTTTCGAAGCAATCGGGTTACAAACCATTTTGCCCAAACAACTCCCAGAGGAATCAATCGCCAATCTTGGCTCGGTTGAAACCCCAACCACTGATACTTGGCCATCGTTCATTGTACCCATCCAGTTTTATGAATGCCTGTCAGTGCCTCACACAGCTATGGAAACAAATGATGTTACTTCCTCTGGAAATTCTTCCATTCCCACCACCGTTGCTACCACAGGAGAAGCCTCTACTAACTTGTCGTCATCGGTCCGAGCCACCATGGTCTCGCCTGCAACTACGTCACATAGTGGACCGACCCCATCTATCGCAGAGGCCACAACTCCCTTCACACCTAGTGTGACAGGCTCTCCGTTTTCATATAGTATGCCTAGTTCGGGTACGAGTCCTGCACTCACTCACTCGACTTTACAGACTTTGGGTCTGGGGGTAGGGATATCTAATGCTCCTTTGCAAGGTCAACTTGGGGGCATTCCTGTCCCTTTTAACACTTTCCCTTATGCTGTAGGTCATATCTCTCCTTCGTCCCCTTCGCTTGGTGGTCTGCATCAGCAGTCCGCCAGGCAGCCTACACACACGAGTTCATTTGGAGTCAGGAGTCAAGGAACACCTACGCACACTATGCCAGTAGGTTCATCACCATTTGTTTGGAATGGAACATTTGGTAACAACACTTTCGCATCCACTACTTTTCCATCCAGGGGCACTCCCATTTTTGGATAGTCTACTCCGGCGCAAGGTACTATTCCTGTGTCGGGGGCACATATAGCAGGACCTTAGAACTCAGAACAAGGATCCATTCCCTCCTCTAGAATGTTGTTCTGGGGTAATTCTTTCCACAGTCAATGGAACCCTGGACAGACTTCCATGCCTCTCCCATCAGGACCGGCATGGGGTAATCCTTCCCAAAGTCCTTCAAACACGATGCATGCCCAACATCCTATGTCCTTTATGGGGAATCAGCCAATGATGTCTCCACAGATGAAAAATCCTTACGCTGGTCAGGGCCATGGTTTCTACCAAAATCCGGGCCAACAGCCAAACTTTTCTTGGCAACCTGGTGCCAGTCAAATTCCAGGACCCTTTTTCCCAGGCTATCAACAACAACCCAAACTACCATTCCTGGCGACATTACACTTGCCATATTTGACAAGGTTGTTAAATGATCCTATTTGTCATGATCCACGTTGTCCTCCTATGCCAACGAAGTTTTCTTCGGACATTCCAAAGTTCAAGGCCAAGCCTAATGATTATCCAGGTGATCACGTGACTACCTTCCATCTTTGGTGTTCATCTAACTCATTGAAAGATGACTCCATCCAGTTGTGATTGTTTCAACGCACTCTTATCGGGAGTGTCGGGAAATGGTACATCGAGCTTGATCGCTCAAGATACTCTTCTTTTGGTGAACTAGTGATGACCTTCCTTAACCATTTCCAGTTACCTATGAGATACGACGCTGGCACATAGCTGCTTTCCAATTTCGAACAGACAACAACGGACCATATCTCTGATCATGTCTGAGAGTGGAGACGTCGAAAGAGTTTAATCAAAGTACCAGTCCCACCAGAATTCTTGCTTGAGTGGTTCCTTAAGTCTTTAGTCCCACAATTATCCAAAGACGTCGCGACTTCAAGAGTTTTCTCCGAAGAAGATGCCATCATGAGGGCTCAATAGTTTGAGCTCATCTATTCTCAGTCTGGTTTATTATACAACATCCTATCGGATGCACCACGATCGATACTGGATAAAACTAGATAGAGAGTTGGACCACATGCCGATGGTATTGTTGGCTCAGCACAAACCAAGCCCGCTAAGCAATTGACAAAGCAATTGCAACATTTATATATACAACACTCAGTGGCCAGCCAGACTACTACTTTGGCTGCTCCTCCTTCCCAAACGTCGGAAGTACACTCCGTGCAGATGACTAACCCAAAGGCCACCCAACAACCTGAAGGGAAGAAAAAACAACGAAGAAAGGGTAAGGGGGAGAAAAAACCCACTGATAATGCTGGCGAGGGCACCATGGAAAAACGAAAGGTGAGGTATCCGTGCAACTTGTGTGCGGAAGACCACCTGACCCATATTTTTCCTCGACTTGCAGAGGCCCAAAATTTTATCACACAGCAACAACAAGCCGTGTTGACTAATCCCTTTTAGCATGGGCAAAATTTAACTCAAGCCTATACAAGTGATGAAGGGGGCAGCCAAGAAACCTGCCCTCCCCCAAACAATTCCTCATCCACGAACGTATATATGGTTAGGGGTGATGCTTTAATAATGACTAGAGTGCATGACTATAGTAAAACAAGCGCCTCTGAGAAGGGTAAAAAATATGAGATCCCATCTCTTCCTCTATAGATCGAGAAGAAGTTGGGTGAAACAATGACATGCATTCCAAAGGGTGAATTTAAGAAAGCTTCTCACAAGCCAGACACAAGGGCCGCCCAGAATTACTCTGTGGTGGAAGATTTATCACAAACCCCTTGTGCGATGTCCACTTTGGAGGTCCTCCAAAGCTGCCCTGCTCAGAGGAAAGCCTTGTTAACTGCTTTAGGCTCTACTGAGACTTGTAACCTGGGTACCATCGTGCTATATACAACCAACTTAAAACCTCGTCTGCCTTACCACATAGCGTTTCAGATAGTAGTGGCTCATCCCACGAAAATTTTTACATGCAATATATTTCACACAGTGGTCGACTAGGGTGCCTTGACATGCGTTATGTCGTTATCATGTTGGAAGGCCATTGGCAAACCCACTTTGTTTCCATAACCTACTCTCCTCACTGCGTTCAACGGTCATTCTTTCCGACCACATGGCATCGTCCCTTCTTTCCCTGTGCAGTTAGGAGGGAAGACCATGTGCGTCGAAGTAGAGGTAGTCGATGCCCCCCTCGACTATAATCTCTTGTTAGGATGGAGTTGGACTTATGCTATGCAAGCTGTGGTTGCTATAGTTTTCCGAGTCTTTTTGTTTCCACACAAGGGTCGGATAGTGACCATTGATCAATTGTCCTTCTCTAGACCTGACCCAACTTTGGGGGCATCCACGGTTCCCATGATTGATAATCCTCAACCCGGTGTCGTTAATGTAGGAGTTGGGTTGTGCACATCATTGATGGGTACCTTCAATTACCCACCTCCTCATGATGATGTCAAGTTTATATCTAATCACCATAAGGCTAAGATTTTTCAAGTTTCATCGTTCCGCACGAATTACTTTGAGGATCCGTAGATTCTTCCTTCCCCATCAGCCATGATGGATGAGACAAGGCACTCCAGCATGTCCATGCCCTTTTCGGCTGCTGAAGTAGCGTACCCTTTAGTCCAGCAAGCTTCAGCTAACCCTAATCCGACTCCCACATAAGAATTGGATCCACCTCTAGAGCCTATCTGGGCTCAGGGTTCTCTCGCCAACATCGATTTGTTAGACTTAGTCTTGCCTTCTGATGAAGCAGTAATCGAAGCAATGACTAGTCTGGACAAACCTTGGGAAGATCTTCATCACAGATCATATTTCCTCCCAAAGTTAATCTGAATCAAAGCAGGAGAATTCACCGTGACTATGACTGGAGATAGGTCTTGTCATACTAATCCCTTAGCTACATACAAGATCTATGCTGAGGGTAATATGGCAACCATTTCTAAACCGATATCTATCAATATCTCCAGAACCCCTGGCGTCATAGACAATGTTTTCGTCGGAGCATACAGCTCCCCCGAGGAGATGTCAGGCATTGACCCACAAAGAGTCTATGATGAGCTAACTTTGTTGTTGTTCAAGCTCGCTTTGAGATCCGAAAGCAACATCCGACGAGACTGCATTTATGCTTTTCAATCTCGTCTGGATTAACTGAGAAAAGTAACTATCATGGAGTCTTCTTTAAGCCCCTTTTAGACTCCTTAAAGATGAAAAGATTGCCGAGTGACCTTGTTTCTTCACACTCGTTAAATTGGTCCAGAAGAACGTTCCTTAAACGGGTCTTCTTTTAAGCCCTTTTCAGACCCTTTAAACATGAAAAGATTGTCGAGCGATCTTGTGGCCTTTCACACTTGTTAAATTGAAATTTGAAGTCACGTCTGTCCGGTGGTAGTTTACCCCTTTTTCGGTCCAGACGGTCAATTGTACGAACAAAGGTATACTCTATTGAATTCCCATTCTTTAGAAGAGTATCCTCAGGTATAATTTTATTCCTTTTTTGGGCCCGAGGGACTAAATTTACGAAAAAGAAACCCCCCCAGAGTCCATAGTTAATCTCTTTTCAGACTCCCTAAAATTGAAAATATCGTCGAGTGACCTTATTCTTTCACACTCGTTAAAATGGTCCAGAAGAATATTCTTGACGGAGTCCATAATTAATCTTTTTTCAGACTCCTTAAAAGTGAAAAAATAGTCGAGTGATCTTGTCCTTGTCACACTCATTTAAATGGTTTTGAATTGACGTCTAATCGGTGCTAGTTTATCCCTTTTTCGAACCGACTAGAATATTGTCGAAAAAGGTACCCCAATGGAGTCTCCTTTTATGCTTTTTCAGACTCTCTAAATATGAAAAACCATCGAGCTTACCTTCTCTGGGTTCGTTAAACCTACATCGAAGGACGTTACCATTGTGTGTTCTATCAACCGCATTTGCATACCTTACCCATCATCCTTGTAACAGTTTGCTTCTGTGTTTTAACACCTTGGGCCGCTGGAGGATTTTTCCCGAGTATCATTTTACCAGAACATCAGTCTTGTCCTTGTGCCTCGAGCTTGTATGTTTACAATACTCCTTCCTCCATTGTAACGTAATATTCCTTTATTCTTTTTCAAAATCATGAAAAAGAACAAAAAAATCAAATATACCCCAAAAAGAGGATGGGAAAGGTATTTTATTTATTGGAAGCATAATGAGTCGCCCTTGGATAAATCACATCTTTTCGTTTGATCATTAGACTATGGGATGTAGTACGACCTTAGGAAGCTTTTCTCGCTATATAGAGTTGTGTCCTCCACCGTTTGGTTACTCTTCCAAACATATGGAGAGTTTGTGTTGCCTCCCGCTTCATAGACTTATGATTAACATATATGCTGCCTGAGTCTTATCACTTGTTGTGTTGTTGTCCAAGGGAAGTTTTGTCACTAAGCCTGAGTCGGCCCCTCTACAATATGTCATTTGTTTGCATACCCGGCCATCCTGAACGTCCAATCAAGTCCTTGTTCAAAATCACTAAAGCCTTTAGTCCGATCATCAAGATTATCAAGTCCATAACCGATGGGTCGTTGAAGACCTCTGGGTAGTGTAGTTGTACACTCATATTACACTCCTACCCGAGTTTTAGAAGATTTTGAAGTTGTTTCTCGAGCTCTGAAGTACAGCCATCAGGCTGAATCAGCTTCTGGAAGATGGATACTCTATATGTATATCTTTCTGATTTCGAGATGTAGCTCCGCTGTGTATTATTCGTGGCTACTCTTTATAGTTATTTGACATGGATCTACAGTGTATTTGATTGGTAGCCATGGTTATATTTTATACCAAGCATGGGTATGCCCGCCTCGGTGAGACATTTGTTATTTTGTAGACGACACCTCCTGGTTCTTGATACTTGGGCTCACTCATTCAGCACATCAGTACAGATTGGTAAAAGATTGGCAATGTATTTCGGCCATTAGATGCTCTTATGACCTCACACATTAGGGGGCATCTGTTATAACCCTAAATTTCACCACACATGCTTACCTGGCATCAGGCCAACTCATATCCCTTATTTGCCAAAAACTACTGAACAATTCTTCTAAAAACTCCATTTTTAAAAGTACACACTAGTTGGCCCACTACAGCCCGCGTGTATCTAAAAGTACATGCTCGCAGGCCCACTACAGCCCACGTGTATCTAAATGTATACGCTAGCAGGCCCACTACAGCCCACGTGTACCTTCAGAATAACAAAAAAAAGGAAAGTTGCCGACGGGACAAAAAGATATGGGTCAGTTAACTGAAACTCCCAACCATGCATGGCCGAGGGTTCGTCCAAAACCCTAGATCCTTCTAGCCTATAAAATAAGGGGTAGGGGTACCATTTGGGGGAGGAAAATTATAGCGAAAAAACTCTGCCCATTTTCTGAATCCAGTGTCCCAACCCTTTAGCCTTTCCTCAAGCCTAAGGAGAATTAACGCAAAGTAGTTGGAGGAAAAAAGAAGAGGAGGAGCCCAAGATCAAGATCAAGGAGCGATGGCTGGTCTCGACTTTGATTGTAAGTTGATTCATTTTGAAAATAATAAAAGAATACTTTTCTCGTCCCAATGCATGAGTTATCTATGATTTGTGTAATTTATGCTTAATTTATAACCCTCAAGTAGAAAAGTAGCATGCATGCGTAGTGTTTTGTCTTGATTGCATGATTATCTTTGGAAGGAGCAGCACAAGCAAGCGGGTAAAGCGCAACGGAGGATCTACACCAAACATCAGTAAAAAGGTTAGTAGTTTCTTTCCATGCATGTATTGTGAAAGAGGGGTTTAAGTTTTGGGTGGTAGGTCAAAAAGTAATTTCTTTATGGTCAAAATATGCATGCAAGTCTGACCCTAGTTTGCTAGTCCGTAGGGTATTTTTCCCAACAACAACATTATATCACCGTAATAAGTTTTAGTAGCAAATATTTATAAACCAGGGTGGTTGGGAGGTGCTAGGGAGGATTGTTGTCCTCATAGGTTCAAGTGGGTGCTTGAACATAGGGAGCTGTAGCTTCCATCTAGTTGTAGCTAGAGAAACCAGGGTGGTAGGGTGGTGCAAGGGAGAACTCTTGTTCTTTGTTATACAGGTTGGTGCCTGTATGATTGGAAGTTGGTACTTCCATCCAGTTGGTCCTGGAAACACTTAGGGAGTTGGTGCTTCCTTCTAGTTTGTGCTAGAGAAACTAGGGAGTCGGTGCTTCCTTCTAGTTGGTGCTAGAGAAACCAGGGAGTTGGTGCTTCCTTCTAGTTGGTGCTAGAGAATCTAGGGAGTTGGTGCTTCCTTCTAGTGGGTGCTAGAGAAAACAGAGAGTTGGTTCTCTTAGCAAGTAGCATCTTGAAAAGTAGAGGTTGTAGCCTCATTATGAGTTGGTGCTCATATGTATGATAATGTAAAGAATGTAACTATTACTTATCATATAAAGAAAAAGAGGTTTTTACCATTTATGGGTTTCCTTAGGAAATATTTGTCTCTGTGTATCACATGTGTGTGATTGATGTAAATATGTTATTGCTTACTTCCCTACACTATTGTGATTGTCATTCAGTGTTTCTGCAAAGAGTTTAAAATAAGTATAATTGTTTAAGAATAGTAACAACTGATTCATCCCCCCCCCCCCTCNATAGCCGACCCCTTTCATCTAAGGGTAGATCCTAGAGCTTAAACATGTCAAGCCATGAAGGAAATTCAACCAACAAGGCCCCTCTATTCAATGAAACAAACTTTGCCTTCTGGAAAGTTAGAATGAGAACCTACATAATGGCTTTAGGTGCAGATGTCTGGGATGTGGTAGATACTGGTTATGTAAAGCCAGTTGTACTAGATAATAAGGATGACAAGATAGAATTTATCTTCAATGCTAAGGCTATGAATGCTATCTTGAGTGGGCTTGCAGAAGTAGAAGTCGTAAAGGTCATGCACCTGGGAACTGCCAAAGAAATGTGGGACAAACTCATTAGCAGTTATGAAGGTAATGAGAAGGTAAAGGACGCCAAGCTTCAAACCTACAGAATATAGTTTGAATAGCTGAAGATGAAGGAAGATGAAACAGTTGGAAAGTACTTTCTGAGAGTAGAAGAAATGGTAAATGCAATGAAATCACTTGGTGAAAAAATTGAGGAATCTTCTTTAGTTCAGAAAATCTTGAGATCTCTCCCAGATAGGTTCAACCGAAGTTCTCTGCTATAGAAGAACTTAATGATCTAAAAACCTTGTCTTTTGATCAACTTCTAGGAACGTTGAATGCATATGAAATGAGGATAGTTACAGATAAAACCATCTCTAGAGAAGCATCATTTAAAGCAGATAAGAATGAGGATTGTGAGCCTGATGAAATTGAAGAAAAATTCCTGAGAAGATTAAAGAAAGGATCAGGCAAGTATGAAGGTAAGATGCCCTTCAAATGTTTCAACTGTGGTAATATAGGTCATTTTGCAAATAAATTTCCACACAAGAAACATGATCAAAACTCTGAAGATGAAGAGAAGCACAAATCAAGAAGATTTGATAAGAAGAAAAGTTTTTGTGTAAACAATGATGACTCCTCAGAAGACACCGATAGTGATTATTCATGTGAAGATAAAGTAAATGAATTCATGCTTATGGCCAAAGAGGTTTATGATATTGAAAGCATAGGTAGTTATGAGAATGATGAAGAAGTTGTGGTTGATATGGAAGGAGAACTGATCAGTGCACTGGAAGAGATTGACAGACTAAGAATCAAGAACAAAAAGAAAAAACAATTGTTGATACAGTTTGAGAAAGATACTAAACAACCCGATGAAGACTTTGCCCTGCTAAAAGTGGAATTAGAAGAAGCAAGGAAAATCGAGGATATTCTGAAACATCAGCTATCAGAAAAGAGGGAAAGATCTGAAGCCCTGGAAGAATAAGTAGTGAAAACTAGGAAAGAGATGGAGAAGTTTCAAACCTTGTATCATCAGAATCTGTCTAGTATCAAAGCCTCAGAAGGATTAACCACCATTCTGAATCAACAAAGAAATCCAAAGCTGAAAACTAGTTTGGGGTTTGAAGAGGGATCAAGTAGTGGTCAGCCAAGAAACAAAGAACCCATCAAGTTTTTTAAATCTACAACCAATGACAGCCACAAACCTGCAGAAACAAAGGAAGACAATCAGCCGCCCAGGACGAGTAAAGAAAAAGATGCCAGGACTGAATTTGTAGAACAAAGAAATATTGTACCCCCTGCTCAAGGACATCATCATCATGGAATAAATCGATTTGCTCAAAGAAGACAATCATTTTCCAGGTACAAAGAATTTTTCTATGGATATTGTTTCTACTGTTCTAACTTTGGTCACAAAGCTGTAAATTGTTCCTTAAGACTTAGACATAAGCCATTAATATTTTAAAGGAATAAATATTTGTCTCAACAAAGAATGATACAACCAAGTAACAAACCATTACATATTGCAAATTTACAAACTAAGTCTAGAGACATACAACTAAGGAGGTCAAGAAATAATAAATAGTCAATGAGTAGACAATGCTGCCACAACAACTTTGACCTATTGAACAATGAGATTGAATGTTATAACTGTCACAACTTTGACCACAAAGCTGCAAACTGCCATCTGAAGAATTACAAAGCAAACCCAAGGATAAACTTCTTAGATAGAAAGGCCAACACATGGAAAATAAAAGATAGTGAAAAATGTGGTCAAGCACTTTCAACTCAAAAAAAAAAGGCCTCTGGGAATATAGATAGTGGATGTTCCAAGCACATGACTGGAGACAAGGATAAGCTACTATCCATAAATAAAAGAAAAACAAGAAATGTGATCCCTGAAAATGATGAACCAAGTAAAATCAAGGATAGAGGGATGATGAGTTTGAGTAATGACAAAGGATATGCCCAGTACATTCTACTTATGGATGATATGAAACATAATTTGTCATTACAAGTCAAAAATGTGACAGAGGCAGTGAAGAGGTGCTCACGTCCAAAGAATGTAAGGTAAATATAAACTCAGGACAAGTGGTGAATAAAAGTATAAATAAAATTAATAATGTTGAAATTGAGTCATCCCCTGCAAGTAAAGAAGAAGATTTAGATACAATAAAAGAATGTGCATTTAGCATTAACTCCATGGATGAAGTAGGAGAAGAACCATGTCATAAACAGGAAGAAAAATTCTTGAAGGTTGAGAAGGCAGACACCCAAAGAAAGTCCTTAAACAACTCCATGACTCCGGATAAGATCTTGGATAGTCAGATATCACCAAATGAAAAATATGGTATTGGATATAACAAAGAAAAAATCAGTACTCCTAAGAAACCTGGAACAGGTCCTTCATTTGTGAGAAAGAAAAGTAGGTATGAGAGTGGGTGTAGCAGTTTTTTCTTGTGATTGAATATGGACATAATACCTTGGATTGTATGCATCATGGAAGAAATATGAAATTGCAGCATTAGAAATCGATGAGAATCAATGGGGAGATCCAAGGGTTGTTTGAACAGTAACAAGAAACAATTACATAGAGTTTCAGTGGGATAGCAACCTCTTCAACAACAACATTTTTTTTTACAAAATGATATACATGACATCCTGTAGAGATAACAAGAGGAAAGACCTTTTCAAGGAAAGTTAACCTTTAGAAACAAAAGGGGAAAAGAGTCAGAAGAAGAGAGATAATAGTGACAGGGGGAGTCATCCACTCATGAGAAGAAAAGGTTGATGAAGGAGTCTGAGTAAGAGAGGTGTGCAATTTTGAGTATTCTAAAGAGGATACAATGGAAGCTGAAGATGAACAGGTCCAAGAATCAGAAAAAGAAGACTCTGGTTTGGATACAAACATCTGCAAACCTCAAATAAGAGAGTCCTTCCTGTTAGGGGGAGTTTGTGTTGGTATTAATATCTGATACCTCCTAAAATTACTACCATAGCTCAGGGGGAGCATGTTCTCTTTGACATTGATGTTAAAGGGGGAGAAAAGAATCTAGGTGCCTTTGTTACCATCAATGCCAAAGGGGGATATTGTTGGAAAATGTTTAACATGAGGCATATGCTTGTCATTGATGGAAAGTACAATAGTGAAGATGGCATGAGTATAGGAAGAATATAACAGACGGGCACCAGAAGTATTTTGGGAAGATGCTGCAGAGCAAGCTTGATAAGATAAGAAGAGATAGTGCAGAGGAAGGTCAACAGAAAGGTAGGAAAGGAAGAAGAAAAATAGTGTAGGGATAATGGCATGGAAAGATCAGAAGAGTAAACTCCATTTTAGAGTTTTAGATACCGGGATTTGAAGTGTCGAAACACTTCACCACAGAAGTGCAAAAATGCCAAAGCGGTGAAATGAGAATCCTTGAAATCACGAAGCAGGCACATCTACCTGAGGTTTGGATACTGGAAGTTGAAGTGTTGAAACACTTCACCATAGAAATGATGAAATATGTTGGTCTGACTCCATTTCAGAGTTTTGTAGATCGGGACTTGAATATGTCGAGAACCAACACATCAAGAATCCGAAATCACGAGAAGATTTGGGCCGTAGGATCTGGGGTAACTACAAAGGACCAATAGATGTTAGATATGGTGAAGCTACAAGGCAGATAGGAAAGTCATTGACCGTTGGATCAAGAGGATGCATGGCAAAAGATTAGAGCACCACAAAGACTCCATTTCAGAGTTTCACAGATTGGGAAATCCAAAGGAAAGAGATTCAAACTTGTGATATGAAAGATCACGAAAAGATCTTGATCGTCAGATCACCAAGTATTGTGGACCGTTGATCAAGCATGAAGAAGGCCTGTGAAGTGTTGAAATCATGAAAAGTTATAAACCATTGGGTCCATAGGACACGTGGTGAAAGATCGTCATGTCGCTGACTGGAAAGTCAAAGGTATGAAATGCTCTAGCCTTCCACCCCTCGAACTCACGATATGCAAAATCGTGAAATAATCTCAACCATTAGATTGAGGCCAAATATGGACCATTGATCAGCCACAATGAAGGCTCATGGAGTTGTGAAGTCTCATTAAAATATTGATCGTTGATCCAAGGGGGACGCATGGAAAAAGATCAAAGCTTGTCAAAGACTCCATCTCGGAGTATCGCCTATCGTGACTTGGAGTGACGAGAATCTCCATCTAAGGAACAAAGAGATGCGATATCATGAAAAGATCAGGACCGTCGGATCACCAAGAATATGGACCATCAATTTGAGCTCCATCTCGGAGTCTCACCTATCGCGAATTGGAGTGACGAGAATCTCCATCTAAGGAACAGAGAGATGCGAATTTAGGATGAGATATAGACTGTTGATTCATCGAGATCATGGACCGTCGATCAAGGTCGTTGAAGATCATAAGTTCGCACTGCCTTTTAGCACAGACAGTGGTCACCACCTGTGGTCATGTAGAGGAGGGAGATAGAGCAGCCAAGATTTTTTTCGAGGTTCGTGAAATAAGGATTCAAGGATACTCACATGAGAAACGTGAAATGCGAAATCATGAAATACATTTTTTGATTAGGCCTGTGCTCATAGCCAAGGTCACATTCTTGAAGGATTAGGGGGAGAGTTATCATGAAGCTAAGCTCTATTTTGGAGCTCGTGACATGGAGAGTCAAGATGTCTCATTGCAGAATCTCTGAATTGTGAAAGTGTGAAATGGATAAATAACGACAATATCCTTCAGAGTTAATCCAGGTGCAAGTGAATTTGAGCTTAATCGGAGGGCTAATGTTGCTCCTTACAGTGTAACTGCTAGAAACCATTGATGGTTTCTGCCAGAATATTCAAAGAGACTTCTTTGTGATCACAAGAGGAGATGAAGAGACTCCAGGATTCTTCCAGTGAATGAAGACTATTCTTAGAGGGGATTGACAGATGGATGAGCGTTGAAGTCTGTAATTGAAATAGAAAGGATAAGCTCGACTGTTCCAGAGAAGACGAAGAGTCTCAACTACCAGAGTGGCTGAGGAATCTCAGAAGAACACCCAGTGATGTTGGATGCGTGGTGGGAACCACTAGAGAAGCTGAAGAGTTGTGATGATCAGGAAGAGCACTCGAGATGTGGAGAAGATCGGCATGGTGTGAGTATGTAGAGGCATTGCACACATTGCATGCACAAGGTGCACAGAAGATATAAGTACATGGTATAGAGAAGAGATGCGGAGTTGTTGTTGTTGTGAGTGATAGAGGTGTAAAGAATGAGGTGGAGTGCAGCAACTCAAATGCACAGAAGACAAAATTTGCATTGAAGAGGAATGGCACATAGAGCATAGAAAGCAGAAGAACAAACAACACAATTCATGTGTGTAGGAAGGCAGTGAGGCAGACAGAGCAATGAAATGCAACAAAACAGTGATGAGTCTGGTAAGCCATTGTTGAACATTATATCACTGTAATAAGTTTTAGTAGAAAAGATTTATAAACCAGGGTGGTAGGGAGATGCTATGAAGGATTGTTGTCCTCATAGGTTCAAGTGGGTTCTTGAACACAGGGAGTCGTAGCTTCCATCTGGTTGCAACCAGAGAAACCAGGGTGGCAGGGTGGTGCAAGGGAGAACTCTTGTTGTTTGTTATATAGGTTGGTGCCTGTATGATTGGAAGTTGGTACTTCCATCCAGTTGGTGCTGGAAACACTCAGGGAGTTGGTGCTTCCTTCTAGTTGGTGCTAGAGAAAACAGGGAGTTGGTGCTTCCTTCTAGTTGGTGCTAGAGAAACCAGGGCGTTGGTGCTTCCTTCTAGTTGGTGCTATAGAATCCAGGGAGTTGGTGCTTCCTTCTAGTGGGTGGTAGAGAAAATAGAGAGTTGTTTATCTTAGCAAGTAGCATCTTGCAAAACAGACATTGTATCCTCATTATGAGTTGGTGCTCATATGTATGATAATGTAAAGAATGTAACTATTACTTATCATATAAAGAAAAAGAGGTTTTTACCCTTTATGGGTTTCCTCAAGAAATATCTATCTCTGTGTATCACATGTGTGTGACTGATGTTGAATATGCTATTGCTTACTTCCCTGCACTATTGTGATTTCCATTTAGTGTTTTTGCAAAGAGTTTAAAATAAGTATAATTATTTAAGTACGGTAACAACTAATTCACCCTCCCCCCTCTCAGTTGTCCAACACTATTGTTGTTGTATTCTTCTTGTTCCTTTTTCTTTTGCTTTGATCTTTTGGATGCCTTGAAGGCTGCTTCTTTTACATCTAGATTTTCCTGCTCAGTTATCATTTCATATGCTGTGAAGATTCCATGCAGTTCATCCATGCTTATTGAGTCCATATCTGATATTTCTTCTAGTGTTGATATCTTAGGGTTGAATCTCATAGGAAGAGATCTTAGTATCTTTTGAACAATTATAGATTCTTCAATTTCTTCTCCCAATCCTATGATTGCATTCATTGTTTCATCGACTCGTAAGAAGTAGG
>ML810359.1:89975-127947 GCA_009831015.1 Picea engelmannii
CCTTTTTATGTGTGTATAGAGTATTGACTTGTGTATCTATTATGTACACATGTGGGGCCTATGCGACCAATGGACTTCACTAGGACTTGACAACGTCCTCAACATGAGGCAGGACCAACATATGTAGGGGGACCCCCATCCGGAGAGGCTGATAGATTTCTGCAACGAGTAGAGAGAAACCTCACTATTCTCACGTGTGTTTTACCCATGGTCGATATCAAGGATCTCCCTCCTTCTATGCAGCCTCATGTAGTAGGGGTGCCTCAGACTTGGGACCAGTTATTCCAGCATTTTTCCAACGTTGTTGTACACTCTAGCAGGGCCAATAGGCCTCGTGCTTAGATAACATAGACCATTCATGTGCCTAGGGAACTTTTTGTATATGTAATTTTTGAGGGCATAACCCCAACAATGTATATTGAACAATTTTGAGGCATTAATGCCCACCTATATATATATATATATATATATATATATATATATATTTACATCTTTTCTGTCTTATGGATGACATTTTTTACAAATGTATTTACATGTGTATGTGTGTGTTTTTATTTTATGTGTGTGCAACATGCCAATATAAAATTTCATTAGCTAGAGTATCTGTTATATGATTAAATCTCCTAGTAACATGGATATACGTAATGTAATCGAAAGATCAATCTAAGAGGCATACCCTAAGGAATCGTCAGTGCAAAGTGGGATCATAAACGCAGTAAACCCCATTTAAATGGGACACAACTAGCTGATAATCTAGGTAGACCCAAAGGTGATAAATGCCATGTGTCAAAGCATCACGAAGAAATTCTATCACTACATTGTACTTGACAACATTGTTTGTAGCATCGCCTAGACAAATACCTCTGGAAGATAGAAACTGGCCTCCAGGTGTGAAAATCACCCAAGTTACGGAAGAAAGCCTCCGAGTGTGTCAGTTAGTGCCATCTGTGAACCCAAAATACATGTCTGATGCACTTGACATCTTTCTAAGTGAAAAATAAGACATAAATAACTACACACCCACAAAACAAAAAGGAAAAAAAATGTATAAGAAGTTATACATATATACAAGAAGTCACCCAGGTGACCAACCTAAGACTAATAATTCTTGAGGTAGAGCCCATTTCTAGGCTCCACCAAGGAATTTCCCTCAAAATCAACCAAACGATAAGATCCCTTCTTCAAGACCTCTTTCACAATGAACAGTTCGAACCACATGGGTTTGAATTTTCCTGCTCCCAGGGGATCTTAGCCTTGATCATAAACCAGGACAAGATCGCCTTCAGAGAAAATCTGAGGATGAACAAACCAATCATACTGACACTTGACTCATTGCTTATGAGCCTCATTGGCAAAGGCTACATCATGACACAGCTCATCGAGCTGCTTGAGATATAGAAGGTGTTTCTCAAGCAGTGAAGTGTCCGACAGTAATTCCACTGCCAACTTTAAAGAAGGAATCTGACACTCAATAGGTAAGACTGTTTCCGACCTGTATATGAGTTGAAAAGGTGAAAAAATAGTGGCAATATTCAAAGACATTCAGTAGGCCCACAATGTTGAATATAACATCAAATGCCAATTTGAATTGGTAAAATTGATCATTCGTTGAAGAATAGTCTTGAGAGACTTATTCACAGCTTCAACTTGACCATTCTCTTGCAGGTAATAAGGTGACGAATGTTCTTGTTTGAACCCGAGATTTGACATTAACTCAGTCATAAAAAAAAATTTCAAGTGACTGCCATGGTCAGTGACAATCTCCTTTGAAATACTGAACCTTGATACTATTTGATTAAAGATGAAAAGAGTCGTAGTTTCGCCATCATTACTAAAAGTTGTCATAGCTTCAACCCACTTTGTGAAATAGTCTACGAATACGATGCCCCTGGGTTGAAGCTGAGTGACATGTAGTAAAGTCAATCCCCCACTTGATGAAGGAACCAACAAAAATGATAGGAAACATAGGAGAAGGATGTGCCCACATCTTCCAACAAAAGATCTAGCATGGGTGGCACTTCTTGACTGCCTCAACGCAATCCTTTATTAACGAGGGCCAAAATTAACCTAGACATAGAATCTTTTGGGCTGTTTCCAACCCAGAAAAATGACCACCACATCCTCCAGTGTGACAGCCATTCAAAACAAGCTCTTCTTCTTCATGGATAAGGCATCACTGAATAATGAAATCCACGCCTCGACGATACAAAGTGTCATCAAGTATAAGATAGTTCCACGCATGATGTTGAATTCGTCAATGCTCATCTTGAGAAGAAGAAGTAGGGCACTTCAAATTTTGGAGATAGAACAATATATGTCCATACCAGGGTTCCAAATATGAAATTAGAAAAATATCTCCCTTAATAGGCGACTCTTCAGGCATGATATCACTAGACTCAACTGGAAGTTTCAAAATGAGTTCGGTAATGACCAATGACTTTTTGGATTTCGCAGAAACAAAATCCAAGTCAAACTCATGTAAGATGACTATCCATATACTAATCTTTTTTCCAATGACTCGTCGTGTTAACACATATTGGAAAGGGTTTACGACAACAATGGCAGTGTTCTTGCGAAGCAAAATGTAGTGACGAAATTGTTGGACAACATGAATAGCTGCCAAAGCAAGTTTCTCAATGTGAGAATAGTTGAGTTCTAGTCCAACCAAGCATCAAATAAAGTAATATAGAATGTTTTCCTCAATCATATCATCCTCTTGAACTAATACCATACCGATGTTCGACTCTGCAGTAGCCAAATACAACAAGAAATATTTTCTATAATCGGGAGGCCATGGCAGAGGGGCATACATCACGAAACATTTCAATGCCTCAATGGAGCATTGGGCAACTTCATCCCAACAGAATGGGACCCATTTCTTCAAGAGACGCATAAACCCTTTAGTGATCGCGACGTAATTCGTGAAAAAACACCGAAGAAAATTCACTTTCCCCTATAAGCTCTGAAGATGGGGTATCATGCACGGGGGAGGCAATTGAACTATCACCTCAACCTTGAGAGGATAGATCATAATCCTTGTTTTTGATACAATAAAACCTAAGAGACGACTCGAAGTCATGTAGAAATTGCACTTTTTAGGATTCAAGCGAATTTGATAGTAGTGGCATAGCTCAAAGATTAGTCGAAGATTGGAGGGATGATCAGATCTCTTGCGAGAGCATGATGATAGATCATCAAGGTATACCTTGAATATGTGTCTAAGGTCGTGAAAATAAAATGACATGGCCCTCTGAAAGGTAGCTCCAACATTCTTCAGGCCAAAAGGAATTTTATGATACGCAGACGTTCCCCAAGGACAAATAAATGTTGTTTTATGTTGGTCCTCGGGTTTGATTTGAATTTGATTGTATCCCAAGAAACCATCCATGAACGAAAATAACTTACATCCTGTGCACTCATCGAAAATATGATCGATGAACGGGGTGGGAAAGTTGTCTTTCGAACATGCCTTATTCAAATCATGGAAGTCCATGCACACGTGAATTGTGCCCTATTTTTTGTTAATCGGAACCAGGTTTGACACCCATTTTGTCAACTATACAAGGTAGATAAAACCATCTTTGAGCAATTTTTCTAATTATTCCTTGATTGTTGCCTCTTTTCGAGGATTTATCGGATGAAGCTTCTATAAGACTGGTTTGGAATCAGGATAAGTTGTAATTTCATGCTCGACAATTCATGGGTCGATGCCTGGAATCTCCGCTTAAGACTAGGCAAAAGCTTCATGGAATTATTTGAATAACTTAGTGTAAGTTTGAATCTCTTCGGGGGAGCAATCCTCCCTGAAGAAAAAATTCTCCACAACACCAAGGGTTTTGGAGATATTGATTGGAATCTTTGTAGCAATGCTTGCCATGTTACCCTTGGAGTAAAATCTGTGCGTAGCCAGAGGATTGATGGGACAAGAATTATCTCCATTCACGATCGAAACAAATTCTCCCACCTCTATTATCCTTAACTCAGGAAGGAAGTAAGATATATGATGTAGATCATCCCAAGGTCTATCAGGACCAGTCATTTCCTTGAGAATCGCCTCGATAGAGGGAAAGACCAAGTCTAAAGGATTGTGAGTGGAAAGAGAATATTGAGCCCAAATAGGCTTTAGAATTAGATCTAACTCTTGTGCAGGAGTCGGATTGGGTTTGATCAAAGTCTTCCAGACAATGTTGTACACAACCTCAGTTGTGGATAAGGCCATGGCCATGCTGCAATGCCCTATCCCTTCCATAAAAGTTGATGGGGAAGGTAAAGTCTACATATCGCTAAAGTATTTCATTTGAAAAGATGATGCTTGTAAAATTGCATCCCTCGGCTCTTCGGGAACAATCGATATAAGCCTTACATCACTAGAAGGTGGTGGGTAATCAAAAGTTCCCATAAACGATGGAAAAAAACTGACACCTAAGTTGACAGTTCCATGCTACAGATTATCAATCATCGGGACTATGGAAGCCCCTAATGAAGGGTCAGGATGAGAGAAAGACAACTGGTCAATGGTCATAATCTGTCCCTCGTGCATAAAACACAAGAGCCAAAAAAACGTAGCAACCACTGCATGCATCGCATAAGTCCAACTTCTTCCTAACAATAGGTTGTATTTGAGAGGTGAATCGACCACTTCAACTTTGACACACACAATTTTACCTCCCAACTACAGGGGGAAGGAAGTAATAATTCAGTGTGGTCTAAACGACCAATCGTCAAATGCCATAAGAAAAGTAGGTGACAAATACAACTCAGGATGGCCAATGGCCTTCCAACATGCCAATGACATCACACAAGTCGAGGTACCCTCATCAACCACTATACAGAAAATGTTATGGGTAAAATATTTCATCGTGTAAACCACTACTATCTGAAAGGAAACGTGGTGAGGAAGACAAGGTTTTAAGTCAGTTGGATCGAAAATGATCACTCCTAGGTTACAAGTCTCTGCCTCTCCCAAGGTGGACAACAAAGATTTTCTCTAAGAGGGGTAACTCTTGAGGAATTCCAAAGAAGACATCGTGCAAGGGGTATGTGCCAAATATTCTACAATGGAGTAATTTTGGGCAGCCCTCACATTTGGATTATGGAAACCTTCTTAAATGCACCTTTAGGGATGTGATTCATCGTTTCATTTGTTGCCTTCTCAATTTGAAGAGGAGTCGGTGGGTTAGTGGCTTCCTTTCCCTTCTCAGAAAATTCTAACATTCCGTAGTCTCAGGCCCTGGTCATTAAATGAGCCTCAACATTCATCATACAAATATTCACGGCTGGGTTGTTATTGGTAGGCACAGGGGGTCCCTCACTACCCCATGCCATGCTCGTGGATGCGAAATCCTGAGCCATGTTTTTCCCTTGTGGAAAAGGGTTCGTCAACACAATAGGTTGTTGTTGCACTAATAGCTTTTGAGCTTCTACAAGCTGAGGGCATAGATGAGTCGGGTGGTCTTCCGTGCAAAGATTACATGGATACTTTGACTTCTTCTTCTCCATTTTTCCCCCACCAACATTATTCATAGAATTTTTATCCCCTTTACCCTTCTTATTTCATTGTTTCTTCTTTCCCTCAGGCTATTAGTTGGCCTTAGGATTCGTCAACTGCACACTGTGTACATCCGACATCAGGGTAGGGGGAATAGTTGAACTCGAAGTCTAGTTGGCCATAGTCTATTGTATCGATAGTTGTTGCAATTGATTCAACAACAGGTTCATGGACTTTCTTTGTGCTGAGCCCAAAATACTGTCGGTATGGGGTCCAAACTTTTTCTTGGCCTTATCGAGAGTAGACTGCAGTGCATCTGGAAATATCTCGTAGAGCATGTCATACTGAGAGTAGATCATTTCAAGCTGTTGGGATCTCATAATTGCCTCCTCTTCTGAAAACACTCTAGAATTTGCTACATCCTTAGATACGTAGGGCACCAAAGACTTCAAGAACCACAAAAATAAAGAAAGAAGGAGGCACCTTAACCTTAATTAAGCTCTTTATGTGCCACCACTCTTGGATATGATCAGAGATGTGGTTGACCTTGGTTTGCTCAAAGTTGGACATAAATTTGGTGTCAACATCATATCTCACACGCAACTAGAAATGGTTCAAGAACACCATTGCCAAGTCTTTGAAGTAAGAGTTCCTTGAGTAATCGAGCTCAATATACCATTTTGCAACACCCCCTATAAGAGTGCATTGAAAAAGGTGCAATTGAATAAAGGCGTCCTTCAACGAGTTTGATGAGAACCATAAATGAAAATTCGTCACATGATCACCTAGATCTTTTCCAGGATTTCCATCAAATTTTGGAATATCCAAAGGCAACTTCGTCGGCATGGGGGGCCATTGTGGATCGTGACAAATCAATTCGTCAGTAAACTTGACAAGTCTTGTAGATGTAGCATTGCCAGAAACTGTAGCTTTGGTTGTGAACTATTTACAAGAAGAGAGGGTCCTAGAGTTTGATTGGAACCAAGTTTCCAGGAAAAGTTGGACTGCTGACCAGGGTTCTGGTAGAAACCATGGCCTTGACCAACATAGGTTAACTGCATCTGTTGGGGTATCATTGAATAACTCCCAAAATTAGATGACATAACTTATTTGGGGATTTCTCCCTGCATTGTGTTCCAAGGAACTTGGAAGGAAATACCCCCAATCGATCAGATAGACATGGGTACGGAGCCTTTCCTGAGGTTCCATTGATTATGGAAGGGGTTTCCCCCAACTAACATCCCTTGCAAGGGAACTTATCCCTGCCAAGGATTCCAAAGACCCTATGTGGAGAAAACTCTAGTAATAGCTTTCTATGAAGGAATAGTACCTTGCACTGGGTTATGTTGACCAAAACTGGGGTTTCCCCCCACTGAGACAACAGTCGAAGAAAAAACATTGTTCCCAAACACACTGAACAAAGAGAACGACATAGATCCCATGGGTGTTGTATAATACTAAGGTCATAAACTGCCTCCACCAAACAAGCTATAATTAGTGTTTGGCTCGATTGGCTGCTGAAAATCACCACTGAGTGAAGGGGATGGAGGAGATATATGACTCCCATCATAAGGGAAAACATTAAAATGGAAATAAGTGCCCCTGTTTGACCCTTTCAAAGGAGCGTTCGAGATCCCTTCCCCCAGACCCATGGTTTGTAAGGTAGAATAAGTAAGAACTGAGTTTGTATCAATGTCAGGCATCCCATATGAGAAGGGAGGGCTCGTCGCACTCTGAGTAAATGGAACAGTGGTCAAAGACGATAACGGTATCAAACCGCTACCCGAAGTTGAGGGAGTCGATACCATTGTGGTCCTGACTTGAAAAGGTGGGAGAGGAGGTAGGATTCCCTCTGAATTAGTAGTCATAATGGGATTATGAGGAATCTCGGATGAAGTAGAATCATTCTCTTCCATTGTCGTTCATAGAAATAGGTGTTTCTCATAAGATGTCACCTCAAGAGGGACTATCTGAATCAAGATCGGCACCGACAAATTGGTAATCGAAGGGTTAGCTGGCCTGAGAGCCTCTGCCTCAAGGTTAGAAATGATAGTTTCCTCTAGAGTAAAAAAGTATCCTCGTGGAGTAGGCTTGGGCATAGTTTCTTGTGGCTCGGTTGATTCGAATGACCCTTCTTGGTCAAGTCTTCGCCTCAACGATGGTGGAGGTGGCTCCAAAGTAACTGGAAATAGGCCCTAAATCCTTTGCGACCGACATAGTTGTTGATCTTCCACTTTTTGAAATGATCAAATGACACAGTAAGGCTTGACTAGCATTGAACATAAGGCACACACTAAAATATTTCCTAAAGATAAATCAAACAGTCAACTATCTAGTGGGAAGGATAGTTACGCCAATCGACACTAGAGAAACTAACCGGTGTAAGTGAAAATCAAACATGGAAGCACCCTCTGGGTATAGTATGTGAAGTGCGATCTGTCATCCACCCTAGGTACCATGGTATACCCCCACAATCACCTGTGTAAGTGCATAAAATATTGGAAACTAGGTACGCGACATCTTTCTCAAAACCTTTTAGGGAAAACACAAGAAAACTAAGGAAACAAGTAAACTGGAACCTATACCCAATCTATGGCCACAGACAGAGACTCTAGCTGATTCAAGAAAGACCTGTGAAGTGTGAACTTCTATCAGGAAAGAGGAAAACTCCCTCTTTATTTAAAAAAAAATCATGAAACAAAGACGCAAGTTGTTGCATCGACAACCTGCGTATGTACATGGGTTGTTTACTGTGAAGAGCATGTATGTACATGGGATGGCCCAAAATAGGGCGCATACACCTATGAGTATTTTCAAAAATGAAAATACAAGACAAAATTAAAGGAAAGGGACAACTGGCATGCACCCTGGAGGTGACCAAAACCCCTTGACAGACTTAGAAAACTTGACTGAAACTAGAAAGGAAAAGAAAAAACCAATCAATCAACCCAAAAAACCCTAAAAAACCCTAGAGAGATCCCTAGTATGGTCGCCAATTCACCTAGCGAGAAAATCCCCCCTTTAACTATACCAGGGTTTAAGATATAGATAGAGTGAATGACCATCGTAAAGTCAATCTAGTTTCTACTCTACCCCAAACATACCAAAACAAATGAAAAGAAAGAAATAGGAGAGAAGATCAATAACTGTACCTTTTATCCCATGTGTGGTGATGATCTCCTCAAGATTTGTAGTTCCAAAGACTGTAAGTCTCCTCCCAAAGATGACTTGCATCCAAAACTAGTCAAACAAGGACTACAAGCATGTTATTTATATTCATGAGTTAGGTTTAGATATCAAATTCTATGTATAAATCAAATAAAATACACAAAACATCATCATTTAGGACAGGGAAAAGAGATTCTTGTATTCATCAAACAAAGACTGAAACTTACAATCTGTGTCGGCCACCGTTCTACGGACCTGGTCCAGGATCCTCTTTACAATGCTCCAAGTGCATCTTCAATAGGCATCTTCTCTCAATCTTTTGATCACCTCAAGGGAATGTTGAGGCAATATCTCAGAAATGGTAGAAAAATCTTGGGCAAGGAAGGGAAGTGAAATTGGGCATAGTTTCAATGTTTTTATGATTGGATGTCAAATGAGACCCCAAAACCTCCTTTTATATGAAAAAATAATGGTTATTCGGTTGGGTGATGGGCTATAGAAGGTGAATTGGTTGGGAAACCTCCAATAGCCCATGAATTTCACCGAATTCCTTACAACTTTTTAATCTTTGCAACTTTTGCAAGCATACGTGGATTGTTTAGTGTGTAGCAAGCATATGTACATGGGATTTCTAGCATGAAACAAGCATATGTACGTGGGTAGTAGTGGTGCAGGGCACATACATGCTCTAAAAAATGGTTTTTTAAGAAGAGCTCCTCAACAGTGCTTTGGAAAATTATGCAATTAAGAGGGCCAATGCCATGTATGCATGAGTAGGGAATTTTAGGGATATAACAATATGTTTCACTTTGAATGACATATGGGTTTGAAAATGAAGCGGCCAATGCTAAAGAATCTACTTTTTTACTTTTATCCCTTAGAATAAAAGATATAATGAAATAACTAAAAGCCTCCATTAATTCATTCACTCTTTTGAAATATAGTTTGAGCCTTTCTTTTTTAATTGTATTCTTCTGAGTGATCTGATTTATTACCAACTCTGAATCCCTAGTCACAATCAAGTTCTCAATATTCATCTCCAGTGAGAGGATCATTCCTTGAATTAAGGATCCATACTTTGCTTCATTATTTTTACAAGGGAACTCAAGTTTTATGGCATGTGGGTATATGATCTTCTCGGGGCTTTTGAGTACAATCCCAACTCCACTCCCTGAGCTTGAAAAAGCTCCATCAAACAACATTATCCAATAGCCAAAAATAAAATTATCCTCACTCTTTATGTCCTCTATTAGTTCCATATCCAGGATGGCATAGTTCCCAATACCAACATCTATATAATATTCCATCGGTTCATTATCCTTCTTTTTAGAAGAAAACAGTATGCTAGGTTCACGAGGAACAGGGATGATTTTAGGGGCTAAATTTTGCACATGGGGTAATTTTCCAAGGTTTTTCCCAAAAATAGATTCACTATTATTAAAATGATTCACCCAAATTCTATAGGATAAAATTATTTTACCTTTAAAATCACCAGAATTTTATACAAACTATATAAAATCCTTAGAAATTTGAATATTTTTACAAAAATATCTCCAAACATTTTATAGTTTGAATACAAAGGATTAGTAAGATTAACCAAGGTTTCTACATTTTAAAATAAATTTCCATCCTTAAAATCATCCCTAGTGAGGAACCTTGATCATTGCTCCATATTTTCCAGGTAACATCATATAGCTTCCATCGTTCATTATATAGACAACAATCATGGAAGACAGGTCTCTTCCAAGGACAAGTCTGTATGTTGGAGGAAGATCCACCACCACAATATTAAAAACCATAATGATATGAGGAGCAACAATAATCCAAGCATGAAAATCCTTAATTTATCCATAGGTTGATACCTTCCTAGAATCAATTGTGTATATTATTTCACCTATTTCATAGTACTTGGTACAGCTCATGCCAAGTGCCTCCATCACTGCCAAAGGCATAATGTTGTTTGTCGCACCAGAATCTACTAGACAGTTGTGGAGCACAACGTCATGACTTTCTATTGAAATGTAGAAAGGTGGAACTTTGCCTCTTAACTTTACTACTAATGTATTATGAATCTGCTTTGGTTTTTCAATTACTGCTTCAATTCTCTTAGCTAGGTCATCCAACAATTTTAGAATGTTTTCCCTCTATTGAGGAATTTTTACTACTTCTATGAAAGGAAGAGTAATTCTTAACTTTCTTAGATCATCAAAAACATTATATATCATATGAATTGGATTGAACGTCTTTTGTTTCTTTTTTACTTATGTGTTGGTCACTTTACTTTTGTCACTTTATTTCTCCTTATATTTCCCATTATCTTTTTCTTTATATTTTTTAGAATTGTCTTTATTCTTGGAATTATTTACAAGTGTCTGTGTTTGGACAACATTTTATTTCGAGATAGGATCATTTTCATATTCTTCAAATATATACATGGGTGTCTCACATCCATCCATCTATACATATTCAAAAACTTCTTCTGGCATATAATTGTTTTCTGGTTTGACCATTTTCTCATTGTATGGCTCATTGAATCTGCTGCAAGGAGTGACAGAGTTTGTTTTGAATCATAATCTCAGAATAGATAGCATAAAATTTCCATTTGCAAGGATTGAAAAGGGACTGCTGCAAGGCGTGCACAGTTTCTCGCAAGAAGCCAAGTCTTGCATGAGAATCTGTTGCAAGGAGTGCATAGATCCGAAATTTGACTAAGTGTCAAAGTAACCCTCTAAGGAGTCAAAGGGTTCGAAGGAGAAAGTTCACGAGAGATAGCGAGATAAATCTTTAGGATAAACGAAGTTCTGAATATTACACGAGTCATCGACTAAGATCTGTTCAAAAGGGAGCGGGGTCATTCCAGATCATCATATATGAGTAAAGTACATGAGCTTTAGCCTCTGTGTGCACATATGAGGAGGAATTGTTGAAGAGATGAAATAGATCATGTTCATTGGTTTCTAGGGGGTTACATGTCAACATATTTGAGACATCAGGAAAAATCACTTCGAAGATTTCAATTGAGAGTTGAAACTCCTGAAACCTGAAATCCGAAGTGAATCTGGACCGTCAAATCCAGAGGTCCACGTGGCGACAGATCATGATCTTTAGGAAGAAGCAAAATTGGAGTGTTGAAACTCCTGAAGTCCGAATAGATGAAGAGCTAGGGGGGCGTCTATCTGTAGGAGGACACACGTCAACCGATTGTGTACTCTGGGTGAAACATTATGGGAAAACAAGAGCGTGGGGAAGTTGAGAAATGATATTTCCGAACCTCGAAGGTCTGAAGCGAATCATAGTTGTTCAATTAAGGAGAACACGTGGCATAAATCCATGGACTCTGGGTAAAGACCCAAAGTAAATAATAACCATCATATTAAGGAGGAGATGCAACACAAATTCATGGACTCCAGCTGAAGACCAAAATTGAATCTCAGTCGTTTGATTCGGGAGGACACACAATAGATATCCATGCACTTCGAGGGAAAGTGAGTGGGTAGGGGTTGAGAAACCCAAAGTCTGAAGACCTAAAGAAACCATAGCTATCGACATATGGTAGACACACGCCAATAGATCGTGAACTCTGGGTGGAAGCATAGAGGAGAAAGTAAGGTTTGAGAGTTGAAACCTCTGAAACCTGAATTAGTGAAGCAGATCATGACCGTTTATTTGAAAGGGGCATGCGTCAACAGATCATGAAGATATAGGAGGGGGTGATCTGGAGAGAAGGAAGGAAAGAAGGAATATTTGAACCATTGATCGAGAGTCTCCATCCGATATCATGATTTCATCAGTCACACAAGATTGCGGGGACATAAAGTGCTCAGACTTTAAAAATTTGAGAGTGGGCCGCAATTGAAACCACGATATTGAAAATGGGACGCATGGCAATTGGTAGTGAATTGCGGGGAGAAACACAAGTTGATACCAAAACCACTCTTGGTATCACCCATAATCACGTGTTTACATGGGGACATAGCCTGAGGTCACATACGGGAGAGAGCTAGTGGGAGAGGAGTTAGCACCTAAAACTTGAGGGCTCAACAACGTGAAGGAATAGGTTGTGGGTGCCATAGAAACTACACCAAAACACTAAGAGGGAATGTGTTTAGTTACAAGTGAGACCATTAAGGTTTTAGAGAGCTGATTCAGCTCTGAGAATCAAAGATCCTTGATCAGGAGGTCGAGCAACCCTGAGGAGAGCAGGGGGGTCTACATCAAGTGGCATCAGAGCCTAAAATTGTTTTCAAGAAATGAAGAAGAGCTCAAAGGTGTACTCTGTGTGTGAGATATAGTCAGCACAATTCCACCAAGGAGACATGTGGAGCCACCTTTAGCCAATCACATTGTATAAAGAGAAATGAGATATCTTTGTGCAAGGTTATAGGTGATGGAGGTAGCACAGAGGAGGGCACCTGATGTTGGGGAAATTAGCGATGCAGAGAGTGAAGAAGTAGAATTCAAAGAAGATGTAGGGGAAAATGTTTTTGAAGAATGCTTACTGTGAGTAGTTGTTAAATTGGGAGCTAAATCCAAAGTAGACATCCCAATGTATGAAGGAAATTTGGATGTTGAAGAGCTACTGGGTTGGATAAGATCCATGGATAAATATTTTTACTATGAATATGTTGATGAGGAGAAAAAGGTGAGACATGGTGTCACTAGGATAAAAGGACATGAAACAATGTGGTGGGATGAACTACAAGTTGAGAGGAGAAGTAAAGGAAAAACAATTATAAAGAATTGGGATAGGATGGTAGCCAGGTTGAAGGCTAAATTCATGCCTAAATATTACCAGATAAATATGTTTAGGAAGTTGTAGAACCTGAGACAAAAGGGTATGATAGTGAAAGAGTACACAGAGGAGTTCTACAAGTTAAACATCAGGACTGGAAAATGAGAGAAGGATGAGGAAAATTTTTCCAGGTACATAAATGGCCTGAGGTATGGAATCTAGGATGAGATCAGCATGATGTCAGTGAGGACGGTAGAGGATGCTTACCAGATTTCTCGGAAGGCAGAGGATAAGTTGGGTAGGAAATAGAGTCAATGAAACTGAGGCGGAATCCCAAGAAAAGGTAAGGGAGTTTCCCATGATAAGACACATAAATCCAAGGGTGAGATAGAAAAACCACACAGTCACTTAGAAAGAGGAGGAAGTTCCCAAGGAAGACAAGGTGGTGGAAGAAGTTCTTCTAGAGGATGAGGAATAAGCAAAGGAGGAGAAGTAAGGTGTTATGCCTATATAAAGACATGACCCATGTCTTAAGAATGTCCCGAGAAAAATAAATAAGGATGAGGTGAAGCTCACAGTTCAGAAGCACATAAAAGGAATGTTGAAGGAGAAGGTGCAAAGGATGGAACATCCCTGATGTTGAGGAATATTCTCTTAAAACCAGAGTCAGAAATTGAAAAGTCAGTACAGAGGAACAGTCTATTTAGGACAACTTGAAAGACGAAATACCAAGTCTGCAAGGTGATAATTGATAGTGGGAGAACTGATAATTTAGTATCCACAGAGATGGTGGAGAAATTGGAGTAGGAGACAACTGCACATTCGAAGCCATATATTATATGGAAAATATGTTTAGACCTTATTAACTAATGTCATCCTTTATTACATGGAAAATATATTATTCTATCTATGTGAGGGGTTAGGACCCTAACAGTCTCTTACACTTAGTCTATTTTCAAAATATCACCGCAAGTCTACGGTTTTGCGCCCATTTCTTCACATACTCCTAATTCTCTGTCTTGTTCACTATCTTCGTGATGTGTTAGTACTTAGTCATTTTTCGAGATCTCTTGTGTTGATGTTGCAGATGATGTGGATTCTGCATGGACATCTTCTTCATGTACATTGTGTTATCACATGAATTTGTCAAGGGTCACAGGTAGCAGCCATGAACACAAAGCTCAACACTTAAAGAATTCCATTTTGGGCTGGAAATAGAGGCAAGCAGGCAGGTGCAATTTTCAACAGCAGAGATCCCCTATGTAGTTCAGATTTGCAGCCCTTGGGCATTTAGAATTCCAAAATTTGAGCGAGTTTTAGCACTAGACATAATCTCTGAGGATAAATAGCAAGAGTCATTCATCCTCCTCCAGCAGATGGTCACGATTTACTTCGAGAGTTCGGGCTTCGGGAGTTTTAGGACTTAACCTCTTGATTTCCTCCAGAGTGATTTCTCCAAAAGTGAACACATATTTTTTGCATGTCTATGCAATAAACAACCAAGGTTTCATCTTCATACCTCTTTGGTGCTTCATATAACTTTCGATCAGTGGCTCCTCCATTTCCTTTTCTCCTGGAGTGCGTGGATCTCTGTCGTGTGTCCTTCCAAATCTAGCGGTTGTAGCTTACTTCAGGATTTCAAGCTTTGGGAATTTCGGCTTCTCCACTCTTGATTTCCTCTAAAGTAATTTTCTCTCATAGTTTTAGGTATTTCTCCATCTGTCCCTCTGGATGATGGCCACATTGAATTTATTTCAGGGTGCCACATCAGCTTCGGGAGATCATCCTACGGGAAGTGTTCTTGTTCAGTGCCAAATTAACGTCATCTCTGAGCGTGATTTGAAGGACGTTATAGTTGGAAGGAAGATAATCTTTAGCGGGGGCACTAAAATAATAGATGCAACCAGATAAACATCCACGCTTCATTCCAGGGATGCAACATTCTCAGGCATTAAAATCCTTGAGCGGGATGAAATCTAAACCATGGTATTGCAGGAGAGCTATGTGGCGGAAGGTGGTGAGTTTCGGGCCCAAAAGAGATGTGGGTCCAAACCGCTTTCAATGGCCCCAAAATCACATGCTCATTCAGCAATGAATCTAGTAGCAACATGTGGTCACCCCCTAGTCATCAAGCCTCATACCAATCCCGAGGAGAAATTAGTTGATGAACAAGGAATGGTATTTGAAACCTCATCTCACTCCATAAATGAAAAGCATGGAGGGTCTGGCCATGGAGACAAAAGTATCAACCCGAGGTACCACAAGGGATGAATTTTCCTGTAGGCCCATACTGATTTGATTTTTCATCTAACAGAAGGATACACAGATGTAAGAGTCGTGGACAGGAAGGCCAACTCACACTCCTAGTTGTGGTCTATTGTTTTGAGCATAAATACATCAGATTAATGAGAATGAAGGGAGGGGGGTTTAGAGGCTGGAGATTCAAGAGATTTTTAGGAGTAGGGCACTATATTTTTTTGTTTGTAAGCCTGAGGGGCATGGATTGTAAAATATAATGTTATTGAATATTCCTTTGAGTTGTTTTTATCAGACTGTCTTCTAAGTTTAAATTCAGTTTTTCTTCTTGTCTGGATATAGCATCTTTGATTTATGGATTCCTAAGGTGGTAGAGGATCTGATGTCATATTGCCCATGTTTCATCGTTTATCACTCAAACACATTCTATTTTTCTTCTTTTTTGGATGTATCATCTTTGATTTATGGATTCCTGAGGTGGTAGAGGATCTGTTGTCATCTTGCCCATGTTTCATCATTTATCACTCAGACACATTCTGTTTTTATTCTTGTCTAGTTGTAGCATCCTTGATTTATGGACTCTTGAGGCAATAGAGGATCTGCTATCATCTTTCCCATGTTTAATCATTTATCACTCAGAGATATTTTGTTGTTCTTCTTTTTTGGATGTAGAATCTTTGATTTATGGATTCTTGAGGCGGTACAGGATCTGTTGTTATCTTGCCCATGTTTCATTGGATGTTGTATCTTTGATTTATGGATTCTTGAGATAGTAGAGGATCTATTGTTATCTTTCCCATGTTTCATCGTTCATTATTCAGACACATCTATTCTCTTTACATGGAGGATCTTTTCTTAGTGAGTATTCTTCTTTATGTTAAATTCTCTTATTCTTCTCCCCGTCATTAGACAAATCCTTTGCCTGATAGGAAGTTTAAATTCCTTCATTGAGAAGGATAGTTATGTCTCCATAGCCTAATGGTTCAGAACTGATATGCAACAACCTCTGTTATATTTTCCTTTCTTTTCATTCTTGTTCTGACTTCTAACTTTTAACCCATTCAAAAAAAAATCAATGTTACCAGGCTTACTCCCATTGTAGTATGAGGGTGACTCTTGGAGTGATAATAATAATGGTGTCATTGTTGGGGGCGGAAGTGAAGATATCTTCCCTGGGAGAACAACAATGAAGAGATCCAGTTTTAGATGGTGAACTGAAGCTAGACACATTATTCTAACTGCTCATCTTTCACCATGGCGACTCCACTGGTTTGATATGGAGAATATTTTAGCTCAAAGGTATGCTTTCTGTGATTTTTCAAGGATAGTTGGTTTCCCTAATCCAGAGCTTAGTAGAGATGAATGGGAAAGTAGCCTTCCTAAATTTCGAGGATAAGAGTGGGAGATACCAGCTAAACATTTGTTGAATTTTCATGATTTTATTCATCAACTTCATATTGTGCACGAAGATGTTCAGATTAATCTTTTCAGGTAATCATTAGAGGGGATTTCTCGTGATTGGTGTCGATCTCTTCCCATTGAAAGCATCATCTTTTTGACAGGTTTTCATCCAGATTTCAATTCATTTTGTAAAGATTACTTTTCAGCTAAGTATCTTTATGAAAACTATTGTAATGAGCTTCCTTTGCTTCATAAATATTTTGCTAGTGACGAAAACCAGATTTGTGATGAAGCATTTATTGTGGAAGAAATCATTTTCCATGAAGATCAAGAGGTGTTGAATGATATTCACTATGATAGAAATAACATAGAAACATCTGGCATCATATCATATGTATCTGTTGTTTATGAAGATCAACATGTCCCTTTTGAATATTTTGATGTCAAAGAGAAAGTGTATTCTGCAGTAGATATTTCTCCTGACTATGAAGCTGAGATAAATTATAAGCTAGTTAAAAAAATTAGGGAAGATTCCCCTATATTTTTTCCTAGTTTTTTAGAATTGAAGGCAGATTTTTTTTGCTTCTCTTATGAAGAAAATGCAGAGGATATTTATGTTCTTGAAACAGATGGTTTTGGCATCCCTGCTGATGATGAATAATTTGTTTCAAATACTAACAAAAAACAACCAATTTTTTATGAAGATCCCAACAAAGATGATGAAGAGCATAGTTTTTTCATGGCTTCTTTGGAACCTCATAGCATGCTTCTTGTATATGATAATTATGAATATGATCCTTGGGAGGGCCATGAATGAGAAAAGGAAGAGATAAATGTGCATCTTATCTCATGTCCAACACTTATAAATGAGAAAATATCACCTGGGATTAGCAATCCTACATCAATCCTTTATCCAGCTATACATGTTGAGAACATCAAACAACATGTGAGAAATGATGAAGTAAAGGAGGTAACGTTTTACCAGTTCAACGTGCCTTATTATAAATTTTATGACCCTGTGGGGTTATATATATGGAGTTGAGTTTTCCAAAATCATTGGATCCTGCAAAATTATTCATCTTATCATCATTTGGGGGTATTGTTAGTGTTCCAAAACATGTTTTCATTTTGCTGTCATACTTCCCTTACCTTTTATGGATAATTTGTAGTGAAAAGAAGAATTGTGTTACCAAACAGTTTCGGTGGCTATGGTGGAAGTTTTTTTTCACCTAGCACATTGTAAAAATCGGTTAGTTTAGGATTGTACATAAATAAACTCCATCTGGAGCATGTATGTTTGTTTTATTTTTGTAAGTAGAGTAGTGTACATGTTAGCATGTTGTTCTCAGAAAGATGTATTTGAGTTTGACTCCACAACCCAATAGCTAAGGCATTGTAACTGCTTGTTCTTGGCATCTCACAGGGAGCATGCCATCCCGTGTGAAGCCAAATGTTATCACATGAAGTTTTCAAGGGTCGTAGGTAGCATCCATGAGCACAAAGCACAACACTCAAAGAAGTCCATTTCGGTCTAGAAACAAAGGTAAGTAGGTAGATGTAGTTTTCAAAAACAAATATCCCCTATGTAGTTCATATTAGCGGCTCTTGGGTATTCAAAATTCCAAAATTTGAGAGAGGTTTAGCACCAGAAAGAAGCCTTAGAGTTAAAGATCAAGTTCCAAGTGTCCTCCTCCAGTGGAAGATCACTATTTACTTTGTGAGTTCGGGATTCAAGAGTTTCGGGACTTCCCCTCTCGATTTCCTTCGGAGTGCTTTCTCCTAGAGTGCACAGATCTTTGCCGCGTGTCTATGCAATCAACGACCAAGGTTTTAGCTTCATACCTCTTTGGTGCTTTAGATGAATTTCTATTAGCGGCTCCTTTGTTTCCTTTTCTCCCAAAGTGCATGGATCGTTGTTGTGTTTCCTTCCAGATCTAGCAGTTGTAGTTTACTTCGATATTTCAGGCTTCGGGAGTTTCAACTTCTCCACTCCCGATTTCCTTTGGAGTAATTTTCTCTCATAGTTTCAAGTATTTCTCCATCTATCCCTCTATATGATGGCCACATGGCATTTATTTCAGGCCACCGCATCAACGTCAGGAGATCATCCTCCAGGAAGTGTTCTTGTTCAGCGCCAAATTAGTGCCATCTCTGAGCACAATTTGAAGGACGCTATAGTTGGCAAGCATATAAGCTTTAGTAGGGGCACTAAAATAAAATATGCGCCTAGATCATAGATCGTGACCAGATCTACATCTACGCTTTATTTTGAGGTCACAACATGTTTGAGCATTAAAATCATTGAGCGGGCCGAAATCTAAACCATGGTATTGCGGGAGAGCTACGTGGTGGAAGGTGGTGAGTTTCAGGCCCAAAAGCGGTGTGGGTCTAAACCGCTTTCGAGGGCCTCAAAATCACATGCTCATTCAATGACGAATCCAATAGCAACACGTGGCAGCCCCCTAGTCGTCAAGCCTCATACTAATCCTAAGGAGAAATAATTTAATGAACAAGGATTGGTAGTTGAAACCTCGGATCACTCCATAAATGAAAATCATGGAGGTTTTGGCCGTGGAGACAGAACTGACAGCCCAAGGTACCACGAGGGACAATTTTTCCTACAAGCCCATGTTTATTTGAGTTTTCATCTGACAGAAGGATAAACAATTGGAAGAGCCGTGGATGGGAAGGCCAACTCGTGCTCCTAGCTGCGGTCTATTGTTTTGAGCATAAATACATCAGATGAATGATAATGAAGGGAGAGGGGTTCAGAGGCTGGAGAGCCAAGATATGTTTAGGAGAAGGGCACTGTATTTTTCAGTTTGTAATCCTAAGGGGCATGGATTGTAAAATATTATGTTATTGAATATTCCTTTGAGTTGTTTTTATCAGACTGTCTTCTAACTTTAAATTATGTTTTTCTTCTTATCTGGATGTAGCATATTTGATTTATGGATTCTTGAGGTGGTAGAGTATTTGTTGTCATCTTTCCCATGTTTCATTGTTTATCACTTAGACACATTCTATTTTTCTTCTTTTTGGATGTAACATCTTTGATTTATGGATTCCTGAGGTGGTACAGGATTTGTTGTCATCTTTCCCATGTTTCATCATTTATCACTCAAACACATTCTATTTTTCTTCTTGTCTAGATGTATCATCTTTGATTTATAGATTCCAGAGGCAGTATAGGATATGTTGTCATCTTTTCCATGTTTCATCATTTATCACTAAGACATTAGACTGCAACTAGGAGTGTGAGTTGGCCTTCCTTTCCAAGACTCTTCCATATGTGTATCCTTCTATCACACAAAAAACTCATATCAATATGGGCCTACAAGAAAAATGGCCCAACCCCCCATGATTTTCATTTATGGAGTGAGTTGAGGTTTCAACTATCGGTCCTTGTTCATTAACTGATTTCTCCTCAGGATCGGGATGCGGCTTGATGACTAGGGGGTGGCCAAATGTTGCGATTGGATTCATCGCTGAATGAGCATGTGATTTTAAGGCCATCGAAAGCGTTTTGGACCCACATCGCTTTTGAGCCTGAAACTCACCACCTTTCGCCACATAGCTCTCCTGCAATACCATGGTTTAGATTTCATCCCGCTCAAGAATTTTAACGCCCGAGCATGTTGTGGCCTCGGAATGAAGCGTGGATGTTGATCTAGTCACAATCTATGATTTGGGCACATCTATTATTTTAGAACCCCCGCTAAATATTATATTCCTGGCAACTATAACATCCTTCAAATGACGCTTAGAGATGGCGCTAATTTGGCATTGAACAAGAACGCTTCCCGTAGGATGATCTCCCGAAGCTGATGTGGCAGCCTGAAATAAATGCCATGTGTCCATCATCTAGAGGGACAAATGGTGAAATACCTGAAACTCTGAGAGAAAATTACTCTGGAGGAAATCGAGAGTGGAGAAGCCGAAACTCCCGGAGCCCAAAATCCTGAAGTAAACTACAACCACTAAATATGAAAGGACATGCAATAGAGATCTGTGCACTCTGGGAGAAAAGGTAATGGAGGAGCCATTGACCAGAAGTCGTATGAAGCACCAAAAAGGTATGAAGTTGAAACCTTGGTCGTTGATTGCATAGACACGCGACAAAGATTTGTTCACTCCAAGAGAAAGAACTCCAGAGGAAATCAAGAGGTTAAGTCCTGAAACTCCTGAATCCTGAACTCTCAAAGTAAATCGTGACCATATGCTGGAGGAGGACACATGGCACTTGATCTTTAACTTTGAGGCTTATGTATGGCGCTAAACCTCGCTCAAATTTTGGAATTCCGAATTCCCAAGAGCCACAAATTTTAACTGCATAGGGGATCTCTGCTGTTGAAAATTGCACCTGCCTGCTTTCCTGTGTTTTTATCCTGAAATGGAATTCTATGAGTGTTGTGCTTTGTGCTCATGGCTACTACCTGTGACCCTTGACAACTTCATGTGATAAAACAATGCACATGAATAATATGTCCATGCGGAATCCACCTCATCTACAACATCAACATAAGAGATGTCAAAAAATGACTAAGTAATAACACATCATGAAGATAGTGAACAAGACAGAGAATCACAAGTATGTGAAGAAATGGGCGCAAAACTGTAGACTTGCAGTGAGAGTTTGAAAATAGACTAAGTGTAAGAGATTGTTAAGGTCCTAACCCCTCACATAGATAGAATAATATATTTTCCATGTAATAAAGGCTGACATTAGTTAAAAAGGTCTAAATATCTTTTCCTTATAATAAAGGCCAACTTTAGTTAATAAGGCCTATTTAATAATTGTGAACAATTCAATGTAAGAAGACCTAATAGAAGCTTCTGCTTCTAGAACTATCTTCCTCTACTAGATTGTTCTTTAGAAGATATAATTAGTATAAATAAGAGTAGGATGGATGAGAAAGATTTTTTTGATAATTATTTTAATAGAGATTCTCTCTACTGGAGGTTTCCCCCTCGAAGAGGCGAGTGAACATTGATTTCTTTTAATAAAGGTATTATTTCTGGTATTTCTCTTCTCAATATTTCATTGTTCCATTGATATGTGATGAATATTTTTGTTTTTTCATATTATATTACATTTGGTACTTTACAAGTGGTATCAGAGCACTTTCCTTAGCAGGAATTGTGGATAATATTTTTTTCCATGGTAGAGATGTGTATTTTTGTCATCTTTAAAGAGCATAGATTTGTCTGTTGGACATAGTGTCATTAATATGTTGTCATTGATGTCAAATTTTTGGATGATGCACAAAGATTAAAGCTCAGGTGGGTTATCGAATGAAGATCAAGGCTCAAAAGAGATGGCGCAATGAAACTCAGAAGGATCGTTGGAGGAATAGTCAACAATTAGATCAAATCAAGACCATTGATATTCATGCCCCAGATCAATGACAAGAATGTATTACAGAGAGAGAAAGGAGAATTAAACAATTTGCTAGTTCCAATCCCGCAATTGGTCTAGATCGTCAGATCTCATAAACTCAAAGGAGAATTAAATATCATGTTATTTCCAATCCCGCAATTAGTTGGGATAGTCAGATCTTATATATTCAAAGATCAACGATTGTGGTTGACTCACCAACAAATGCACAACTTCAAATTGCAGAGCTTGGGTGACGAATTAAATCACCCATCCCCTATGGAGCCAAATGTTAACACATAGAATTGTAGGGGTTAAAAAAACAAAAAATATTTTTAGTATTTATCTTCAAGTCATAGGTTTTCTTTAAGTTTTTATGATTTCCTTCTATCAAGACCGAAGTCTGTACTTTTGTCCCTTCTCCCTCTCTAGCATAGTTTTTCCTTGAAGCCTTTCCTCTTAAGGTCAGTCAAGAGAATTTCTCAATGCTAAATGGATGGATTTTTATCATTTGCTTGCTAGACTGTTCTTGTGCACAAATTTGTTTATGTCTTCTTGAAATATCATTGCGGGTCTGATTGAGTTTAAAATACTTTTCATTATTTTTTTCTACTATTTGAGAATGCAACAGATCCTCCAAGTCCTTTGTATGCACAGTTAACTTCAGCAGAAAAAGGCAGAAATTCAAAAGAAGTCCATTTGAGCTTAAAATACAAGAAAACATATAAGTTCATCTTTCAACGGTGGAGATCCAATCAGGAAAATCAGATTGACTATGTGCATTCATTTGGAAGTTCAAATTTGCACAGGTTTTAACATCTTAAGCAGACTGTCGAAGTACTAGAGCCTCGAAATTATGAAGCACCGAAGCACCAGAGTGACACATCACTCCGGGCCCGTACTCCTTCGGAGGATTTCACACTTCATATTCAACGAACTATTGAAGCGTCGAAGTGACACATCACTTTGGGCTTGTACCACTTCAAGGTTTTTCATACTTCACATTCAAAGAAATCCTGAACCCCGAAGTGCCGAAGGCATGTGGAACTTATCCACCGAGGAAATTTGGCACTTATCTATCAGAGACATGTGACATTCATTCAATGCTAATACGTCGCACTCAATTTAGGCACCTTTGGACACATCATCTATTCATTTTCGAGTGACACGTATCATTCTCTTTTTGTTACATGTCAGCAGCTATGACATCATATGAATTCAAGCCACCATGTCAATCCAAGTCCGTACTAATCTAGGAGTTATGCAAAATCTGCATGTAGAAGCCCCCGAACTCCAAAATGTCAAAGTGATGAGAGAATACCACGTCAGATTAGAGAGAAAGTTACTTCGGGGGATAATTCATGCTCCACAAAATTAGCGCCATCACTAGATATGGTTAGGGTAGTTCTAATTTGACAGGCATTTGTGTTTATCCTAAGTTGTTAGAAGACGTGTAAGGATTAACTCATGCACATGTTTCATTGGCAGCATCTTCATCTTCCATATTGGATGATCCTTGGCTCATTTCTAACCCCCCCAACCTTTATACCTTTAAAGGCGGGGGGGTCTAAAATGTTGTTTTCTCCACCTCGGGCCCGACATATGTGGCACCTCCTCATCATTTCAGACCCTCCCCTGTTATTTTTGCTTACCATCTTTCACCCCCTTTGAAATCATGCTCACCCCTCGCTCCAATACCACTCACGCTCTTGCTTACACATGTCCTCCACTCACCCTCCTGCATATCCTTCCCCTCCTCTCATTGTACACCATTTGTCTCCACAGACCATCCACCTCCTTGCATTCACTCATCCCTTCTCCCAATTGGACACGGATTCCACATATTCCAGTTCGTAACCAATCGTGACTCTCCCCAAGACCATATGGAAAAACGTTGTTCCAATAAAAGACCGCCCTGAGTTAAACCTATCGAAAGACGAGTGCCACTATCCGCTTTTGACTACAGATGTTTTCTAGCATAGTTAATCAAAGGCCCAGATGGAAAAGAAATCATCATGGAGGAAGAATAAGTAGAGGAGATGTGCCCATGTGACAACACTTCGTGACAATATTTTGTTAGAGTTTTTACCAACAAGCTCCCTGGTTATAGTAGTCTGTTAAATCCACTTTGTACAGATGTTAGATTAACATATTTTCATGGAGAATCCTAAGAAAGAAAGTCCATCTCACATGTCGAGTTGTTTTCTACTTTTTTATTATAAATATTGTAGAATAATGTTATGACAGGATTGAATGGTTGAGCAGAGCTCCCTTTGTAATTTTTTTATGTAACAAAGTTGTTCTCTAGTTATGTATGAGATTTGAGACTTTTTCCTTAATAGAAGTCAACCTCTTTTCATTATCTTGTTTCTTCTTACTCTTAATTCTCATTATGGGAGGATCCTTATGATATGTTATAGTTGTGTTATAATGGAGGTTTGATTATGATGCTACTGTAAATGTTTTCATAGTTTTAAAGTTTAGTTTCAAGAGGATCTTGTGACTGATATTTTTCTTCACCTAGCTGCTAGAAGGATTGATGCTTATAGCAGACTTGTTCATCCTTCTCACCAAATTCTTCCATCTACTCAAATTTATCCTTAAACCATTGACTGAAGTTAATTAAAACCTCATATGCTTATGCATTCTAGCCCATAATTCCGTGTTAAAACATTCTTATACTGAGTTTTTGTCCATTTGACTGTTAACTATTCATTTACATATACAAAACCTTTGATGGGCATTGGTCTTATCCTCTTTCAATATGAGGGTGACTCTTAGTGATAATATAATCTTCATAGCATATGAAATGAGAAATGAACAGGAAAATGCAGATATAAAAGAATAAACATTCAAAGCATCCAAAAGGTCAAAGAAAAAGGAAAAAGAACATAGCAGCAACAATGACATCTCGAAATACGATGAAGAAGCGACCAACTTTTTCAGAAGATTGAACAATGCAACCAACGACATATATAGACGTAAGCTTCCTTTGATTTGTTTTAATTGTGATGGTATTGGTCATTTTGATAACAAATTTTCTCATAAGAAAAATAAGAGAAATGATGAATATTACTCAAATAGAAAACAAACATATAAATGCAAAAGAACCACAAAGAAAGTTTTCAAGCAAATATTATGCACCAAAGAAGACATCTCATCATCAGATGAAGATGAAGTCAGTGACAGTGAGATAGAAAGAGTTTTATTCATGTCAGTAGAAGACTGATAAAGAAGACACTTAAGAATAATATGAAGATGTCGAAGAAGAATATGAAGAGGCAGAAGTTGACCACCAAGAATAATTATTGTGTGTCATAGAATTTAATTAAGAGAAAATAAGAAAAACAAGAAGCTACAAGTGGGACTAGACAAGAAAGAAGACACTCAGGAACTAGAACAAATTATCACAATGTTGAAGGTTCAAATAGAAGAAGATACAATAATTGAAGAATCACTTAAAGAACAGTTAGAAGGAAGAGACAGGATCATTGGAAATTTGGAAGTAGAGATTGTCACATTAAGAAAGGATCTTCAAAAGAAAAAATGTAGAATGGCTCAAAAATTTTGGATGACATTATCAACAGTCAAAAACCTCATCATGACAAGTCCGGACTTGGATAAAATCAGAAAGAAAAGGGATCAAGCTCCAAAACAACATATCCAAAAATATATGCAAAAACAATTAAATGGCATAGGAAGGTCTACAAAGAAAATTACAGGGACACTCCTCCATCGAGAAGATTCAAATTTCAGAATCAATGACCGAAAGAAACATATAGGCCTCATGAAGAAGAAGGATTCATAAGAGCACCTCCTTTCTGAATACCTCCAACTCCCATGTATCAAACTATATTTTTTGGTTTATGTTATGCATGTAATAATTTTGGACATAAAGTTGTGAATTGGAGAGCTAACAATAGGAACATAAACAACTTTAAAAGTCTTACACAAAAGGGTTATCCAAAAAGTCCTAGTGAAAAAAAGAGAATAAGTTAGAATAGGTTTGATTCATTGAGCATTGAACTGGAATGATACAAGTGTAACAACTTTGGACACATGGCCAAATATTGTAGAATGAAAGTCCCTCCTAAAAACCACAATAGAACAACAATAGATGGGAACTTTAGAAGAGGACATGGATAAGAAAACATAATTAGTATAGCAATGAAGAATGCACACTCACTCTACAAGCTAAGCAGAAGAAACGTGGTTGGTATGTTGACAGTAGTTGTTCAAAAAATATGACAGATGATAAAGACAAGTTTCTTACATTAGTAAAGGAAAGAGATGGACTAGTCTCCTTCGGAAATGATGATTCAGCTAAAATATTTGGAAAAGGCACAATCAAAATTGGAAACAATAATACCAAGGAAAAAAATGTTCTACTAGTAAAAGATATGAAACATAATCTTCTAAGTGTGATTCAAATGTGTGACCAAGGTCATAAAGTTTATTTTGATTCACAAATGTGTGAGATAAGAAAAGAAGGTTCAGGAAAATTGATTGCAGTAGTTGCGAGAACTTCAAGAAACATATAAATATTAAGTGAAATTGAAAATGAAAACTGTTGTCTAGGAAAGGAAGATGAAAGTTGGTTATGGCACAGAAGAATGGGTCACATACACTTTGATAACCTTGTCAAATTCATCAAAAGGGAAGCAATTAGATAAATTCCCTAGATCACGAAACCAACCAACACTTTATGCAAGCACTATCAACAAGGAAAGCAAACAAATACCAAGTTCAAATCAAAGGAATACTCAATGACAAGACTACTAGAAAGTGTGCATAGTGTGCATACTGATATAATTGGACCAACTACAACAAAGGTTTTAAAAGGTGAGAAATACTTTATGTTATTAGTTGATGATTATACAAGAATGACTGTAGTTTTCTTTCTCAGGAATAAGTCAAAAGATTTTGAAAACTTCAAGGTCTACAAGGAAATGGTTGAAAATGAAATGGATTCAAAAATCAAATGTTTGAAATATGATAATGGAGGATAGTTCACTTCAAAGGAATTTATTGTCTACTGCAACAGGCATCGAATAAAAAGACAATTCTCCATTGCTAGGACACCTCAACAGAATGGAGTTGTTGAAATAAAGAACAATATAGTACGGGAAATGGCTCTAACAATGATAATGGATTCCAAATTGATAGATATATTTTTGGCACATGCAGTGCATACAGCGGTTGACATTCAAAACAGATTAATGCTCAAAAACAATACTTAAAAAACTCCCTATGAGATATGGAAAGGAAGACCAGCAAATGTGAAGCACTTCAGAGTATTTGGAAGTAAATGATACATCAAAAGAGAAGATGGCAGAATGGGAAAATTTAACTCTCGTGTGGAAAAATGAGTACTTCTTGGTTACTCAAATACAAGAAAAGCATACAAGTGTTACAACATGAGGTTGAACAAAGTTATGGAAAGCATCAATGTAAAAATTGATGAAACAAGTAAATGAGAAATAAGGAATAAGAAAATGAATCAATGGAACAACTTTACGAAGAAGAAGCAGAAGATGAAGAAGAAGTAGAAGGGAAAGATGAAGAGGATCAAATAGAAGTAGAAGATCAAGTTCACCAAGTGCCTCCAAAGACACCTAGCAAACGAGTACATAAGAATCATCCTTCAGATCAGATTATTGGAAACAAAGATGCAGGAGTTGCGACTAGAACAAGAATATGTTCACCAGAACAAACTCACCTAGCACTCTAATCTATGATTGAACCAAACAGTTTTGAAGAGGCCAACAAGAATGAATTTTGGAATAAGGCTATTGATGAAGAATTGGATCAAATAGAGAAGAATGAAACTTGGAAATTAGTTCCAAGACCAAAGAATAAGAACATGATTGGCACAAAGTGGGTATTAAGAAATAAATTGAATGAAGATAGTGTTGGATAAGGTTGGTTGTCATTGATGTCAACCCTTAAAGAAAGCCCCGCAACACAAAGGTTTGGGTAATGGACCCAAGATTGTTTGATGTAAAGATGATTCATTATTGTCTTGTCATGGTTGATAAGAAGTAAAGATGGATGAACTCCAAAGTGGTCCCCTTATGGTGAAATCCCTCACGGGAAGATTCTTTGCAGAGTAAGATAAATCATGCTTAATTGTGGAATAATGAGATGAAGGACATTGAATTTGTCAGGGAAACTATCCTAGATGTATAGTTCTTGTCATGCCATTTTCAGTGGTATGTAGAACGTCACATAACTCCTCACAGTTAGAGACTTATGGCCATGAGAAGTTGGAGACCCCAGGTTTGGGTAATGGACCCAAGTTTGTTTGATGGGTAACAGTATGAGTTATGATATATTTTCAGACAATATGATTCTATATGGATAGTACATGTCATGCCATTTATGGTGGTATGTGGAATGTCACATAACTCCTCACGGTTTAAGGGATTTTAAAAGGTAAATAATAAAGTGAAGTGATGAGTGTACTGTAATTCAAAGTGAATACAAAATAAGTTATTTAAATAATAAATTTAATGGAGAAATTAGAAGTGGGTTAACCCTAAAATAAGGAAAGTGGGGCCAAGTGACCTAGAAGATGTTTTTAAGGAAGCTACTTGGAGAGTATAAATAAGAGGCAAGGCTCTCTCATTTTAATCACACTTGAGCATATTGAATATCTATATGTGTCTGAGGTAACCAAGTATATCAAAGACGAAATTCTGAGGAAATGTGAAGAAACGAAGGTCGAAATGCAAGGAAGGATAAATTCTTTTGATGGTGCTTTCTAAGGTATGTTCTTTACAGGTCATCTCACCATTTTATCTATAATGTTTTTTCTATAATGATTCAGACTATGAAAGTTCTATTCCATTGATAAAACATATTCAAGTATCTGTGGTAAAAAATTAATCTTGTGGTTCGTTGTAGTTTTGGAGTTACACTTCGTGGAAAATAGGGTTTGTGGCTAGTCCTGAACTAGTCAAAAACAAGTGTTTCAGGTAAAAATGTCATAACTTATTCATAAAAGATCCCAATTCCACAAAACTAAATGTGTTGGTTAGGGTACAATATATAGTATTCTTTGTAACAATTTCATATCATTTAAACAAATATACTGTGTGGGGCACCCTCTACAAGTTCGCTCTCTAGAATAAGCCAGAATTCAAAAAGGTATGCCATTTTTGCTATACCTCATTTTTTGAGAGGTTCCAGGTAGTGAAACTTGGAGGAATTGCATAAAACACACTGAATAACATTGTGTATCAGTTTCATATCTTTATACATTACAAGTACAAATTTATGATTACTTCAAATTAGGGTTGTTGACTAATCCAAAACTATGCATGTGAAACTAAAGAAAAGTTTGATGAAAATGCTAGTCTCTTGTTGTTAAAGTTAAGGAAGGTTTGTAGGAATGTGATCATATACACCAAGTCTATTACAGAGATACAAATCAGATTTGGATGATGAAATTGATGAGGGCTTTTGGTTGAGGTACATGTTGAGTACATGGTTGACACAAGTAGTTGATGAGTTGGCACATACATGAGGTGTATAGTTGATGATGTTGGTACATATTGATGAGTCATAGTTTATGAGTATTTGATACATGATTTGTACATACTTGGCACATGGTTGGATGCACTTGTTTATGGTACAGGTTGATTATAGATTATTTGGTACAGGTTGGTGCATGGTTGATGCACTTGGTTATGGTATAGGTTGATTAAAGGTTGAGGTATAGGTTGATGCATGGTTGATGCATGGTTTAGTTTTATTGGTACAAGTTTACAGTAGTATATCTCACAGTGACAGGTTGACAGTGGTTCCATCATTCTACATCTACTTCAGGGTGGCAGGATGGGGCAATGACAGGTGGTTGTAGCCGGAGAATATAGGGGGTTTTAGCCTCCTTCTGGTTGTAGCCAGAGAATTGGGGAGTTGGAGCTTCCCTCATGTTGTAGCCTGAGAAACTAGGGGGTTGGAGCCTCTTTCCAGTTGCAGCTAGAAAACAAAGGAAGTTGGTGCTTCCAACGAATGTAATTCTTCAAGACATATACGAAAAAACATTCTGTGGTTTTCTCCCGATTTGGGTTTCCACGTAAAACACCGGTGTACTGTGTATGTGTATGTTTGTTCATTTGTTCATTGCTTATTTACTCTGTAGTTATTGGATGATAATGCTTCCATGATATACCACTTGGATTATATGGTTAAAAAGGATTAAATTTCTCTATTACTGATTCACCCCCCCTCTCAGTAATTCAAAAATTGGTTTCAGAGCAAGTTCTTTCAGAAATCAGTTTAACCATTGAAAGGTAGATCATGGAGAGTGTTAAGCCCTAATATTGGCTCATTACCCCTTAATTGGGGTAATGAGCATATTAGATTAGTAATGTTATTTTATTTATGTCGGCTTTAGGCCATTAGTTGTAATTTAGATTAGTAATGTTATTTTATTTATGTCGGCTTTAGGCCATTAGTGGTAATTATACCTCCTAGTCTCCTATATATACCAAGGAGACATTTTCATTTTAATCATCTTGGACTTGAACATTTAAGTGGGGTAAAAGGAGGTTGCCCCCTCGAAGAGGCTTATTATCTGAAATTATCTCTTTTTCAAGGCGTTGAGTACTTTTCCTGATGTTTTTCTATGCTATATTGATGTTTGGTTCTTAACAGAGAGTACCAACTCATATAAAAATGGAATACCATAGTTTGATGGACGGAAGTATGCATTTTGGAGCATAAGGATGAGGACATATATACATGCACAAGGATTTCAAGTTTGACAATCAATTGTAGATGGATACACAGCACCAGTAGTTCCACCAACAAATGGCAAAGCAACAAAACTCGGTGAGAATAATTCCAAAGCCACAAATGCACTTTTGAATGGTCTCAATGATTCAATATTCACCAAAGTTTCACACTGTAAATTTGCTAAAGAGATTTGGGACAAGCTTCAAAATATTTATGAAGGAGATACAAAAGTCAAAGAAACAAAGCTTCAAACTTACAGAGGTCAGTTCGAACAACTAAAAATGAAGGAAGATAAAAATATCATAGCCTACTTCTTACAAGTCGATGAAACAATGAATGCAATCATAGGATTGGGAGAAGAAATTGAAGAATCTATAATTGTTCAAAAGATACTAAGATCTCTTCCTATGAGATTCAACCCTAAGATATCAACACTAGAAGAAATATCAGATCTGGACTCAATAAGCATGGACAAACTGCATGGAATCTTCACAGCATATGAAATGAGAACTGAGCAGGAAAATCCAGATGTAAAAGAAGCAGCCTTCAAGGCATCCAAAAGATCAAAGCAAAAGAAAAAGGAACAAGAAGAATACAACAACAATAGTGTTGGACAACTGAGAGGGGGGTGGGGTGAATTAGTTGTTACCGTACTTAAATAATTATACTTATTTTAAACTCTTTGCAAAAACACTAAATGGAAATCACAATAGTGCAGGGAAGTAAGAAATACCATATTCAACATCAGTCACACACATGTGATACACAGAGATAGATATTTCTTGAGGAAACCCATAAAGGGTAAAAACCTCTTTTTCTTTATATGATAAGTAATAGTTACATTCTTTACATTATCATACATATGAGCACCAACTCATAATGAGGATACAATGTCTGTTTTGCAAGATGCTACTTGCTAAGATAAACAACTCTCTATTTTCTCTACCACCCACTAGAAGGAAGCACCAACTCCCTGGATTCTATAGCACCAACTAGAAGGAAGCACCAACGCCCTGGTTTCTCTAGCACCAACTAGAAGGAAGCACCAACTCCCTGTTTTCTCTAGCACCAACTAGAAGGAAGCACCAACTCCCTGAGTGTTTCCAGCACCAACTGGATGGAAGTACCAACTTCCAATCATACAGGCACCAACCTATATAACAAACAACAAGAGTTCTCCCTTGCACCACCCTGCCACCCTGGTTTCTCTGGTTGCAACCAGATGGAAGCTACGACTCCCTGTGTTCAAGAACCCACTTGAACCTATGAGGACAACAATCCTTCATAGCATCTCCCTACCACCCTGGTTTATAAATCTTTTCTACTAAAACTTATTACAGTGATATAATGTTCAACAATGGCTTACCAGACTCATCACTGTTTTGTTGCATTTCATTGCTCTGTCTGCCTCACTGCCTTCCTACACACATGAATTGTGTTGTTTGTTCTTCTGCTTTCTATGCTCTATGTGCCATTCCTCTTCAATGCAAATTTTGTCTTCTGTGCATTTGAGTTGCTGCACTCCACCTCATTCTTTACACCTCTATCACTCACAACAACAACAACTCCGCATCTCTTCTCTATACCATGTACTTATATCTTCTGTGCACCTTGTGCATGCAATGTGTGCAATGCCTCTACATACTCACACCATGCCGATCTTCTCCACATCTCGAGTGCTCTTCCTGATCATCACAACTCTTCAGCTTCTCTAGTGGTTCCCACCACGCATCCAACATCACTGGGTGTTCTTCTGAGATTCCTCAGCCACTCTGGTAGTTGAGACTCTTCGTCTTCTCTGGAACAGTCGAGCTTATCCTTTCTATTTCAATTACAGACTTCAACGCTCATCCATCTGTCAATCCCCTCTAAGAATAGTCTTCATTCACTGGAAGAATCCTGGAGTCTCTTCATCTCCTCTTGTGATCACAAAGAAGTCTCTTTGAATATTCTGGCAGAAACCATCAATGGTTTCTAGCAGTTACACTGTAAGGAGCAACATTAGCCCTCCGATTAAGCTCAAATTCACTTGCACCTGGATTAACTCTGAAGGATATTGTCGTTATTTATCCATTTCACACTTTCACAATTCAGAGATTCTGCAATGAGACATCTTGACTCTCCATGTCACGAGCTCCAAAATAGAGCTTAGCTTCATGATAACTCTCCCCCTAATCCTTCAAGAATGTGACCTTGGCTATGAGCACAGGCCTAATCAAAAAATGTATTTCATGATTTCGCATTTCACGTTTCTCATGTGAGTATCCTTGAATCCTTATTTCACGAACCTCGAAAAAAATCTTGGCTGCTCTATCTCCCTCCTCTACATGACCACAGGTGGTGACCACTGTCTGTGCTAAAAGGCAGTGCGAACTTATGATCTTCAACGACCTTGATCGACGGTCCATGATCTCGATGAATCAACAGTCTATATCTCATCCTAAATTCGCATCTCTCTGTTCCTTAGATGGAGATTCTCGTCACTCCAATTCGCGATAGGTGAGACTCCGAGATGGAGCTCAAATTGATGGTCCATATTCTTGGTGATCCGACGGTCCTGATCTTTTCATGATATCGCATCTCTTTGTTCCTTAGATGGAGATTCTCGTCACTCCAAGTCACGATAGGCGATACTCCGAGATGGAGTCTTTGACAAGCTTTGATCTTTTTCCATGCGTCCCCCTTGGATCAACGATCAATATTTTAATGAGACTTCACAACTCCATGAGCCTTCATTGTGGCTGATCAATGGTCCATATTTGGCCTCAATCTAATGGTTGAGATTATTTCACGATTTTGCATATCGTGAGTTCGAGGGGTGGAAGGCTAGAGCATTTCATACCTTTGACTTTCCAGTCAGCGACATGACGATCTTTCACCACGTGTCCTATGGACCCAATGGTTTATAACTTTTCATGATTTCAACACTTCACAGGCCTTCTTCATGCTTGATCAACGGTCCACAATACTTGGTGATCTGACGATCAAGATCTTTTCGTGATCTTTCATATCACAAGTTTGAATCTCTTTCCTTTGGATTTCCCAATCTGTGAAACTCTGAAATGGAGTCTTTGTGGTGCTCTAATCTTTTGCCATGCATCCTCTTGATCCAACGGTCAATGACTTTCCTATCTGCCTTGTAGCTTCACCATATCTAACATCTATTGGTCCTTTGTAGTTACCCCAGATCCTACGGCCCAAATCTTCTCGTGATTTCGGATTCTTGATGTGTTGGTTCTCGACATATTCAAGTCCCGATCTACAAAACTCTGAAATGGAGTCAGACCAACATATTTCATCATTTCTATGGTGAAGTGTTTCAACACTTCAACTTCCAGTATCCAAACCTCAGGTAGATGTGCCTGCTTCGTGATTTCAAGGATTCTCATTTCACCGCTTTGGCATTTTTGCACTTCTGTGGTGAAGTGTTTCGACACTTCAAATCCCGGTATCTAAAACTCTAAAATGGAGTTTACTCTTCTGATCTTTCCATGCCATTATCCCTACACTATTTTTCTTCTTCCTTTCCTACCTTTCTGTTGACCTTCCTCTGCACTATCTCTTCTTATCTTATCAAGCTTGCTCTGCAGCATCTTCCCAAAATACTTCTGGTGCCCGTCTGTTATATTCTTCCTATACTCATGCCATCTTCACTATTGTACTTTCCATCAATGACAAGCATATGCCTCATGTTAAACATTTTCCAACAATATCCCCCTTTGGCATTGATGGTAACAAAGGCACCTAGATTCTTTTCTCCCCCTTTAACATCAATGTCAAAGAGAACATGCTCCCCCTGAGCTATGGTAGTAATTTTAGGAGGTATCAGATATTAATACCAACACAAACTCCCCCTAACAGGAAGGACTCTCTTATTTGAGGTTTGCAGATGTTTGTATCCAAACCAGAGTCTTCTTTTTCTGATTCTTGGACCTGTTCATCTTCAGCTTCCATTGTATCCTCTTTAGAATACTCAAAATTGCACACCTCTCTTACTCAGACTCCTTCATCAACCTTTTCTTCTCATGAGTGGATGACTCCCCCTGTCACTATTATCTCTCTTCTTCTGACTCTTTTCCCCTTTTGTTTCTAAAGGTTAACTTTCCTTGAAAAGGTCTTTCCTCTTGTTATCTCTACAGGATGTCATGTATATCATTTTGTAAAAAAAAATGTTGTTGTTGAAGAGGTTGCTATCCCACTGAAACTCTATGTAATTGTTTCTTGTTACTGTTCAAACAACCCTTGGATCTCCCCATTGATTCTCATCGATTTCTAATGCTGCAATTTCATATTTCTTCCATGATGCATACAATCCAAGGTATTATGTCCATATTCAATCACAAGAAAAAACTGCTACACCCACTCTCATACCTACTTTTCTTTCTCACAAATGAAGGACCTGTTCCAGGTTTCTTAGGAGTACTGATTTTTTCTTTGTTATATCCAATACCATATTTTTCATTTGGTGATATCTGACTATCCAAGATCTTATCCGGAGTCATGGAGTTGTTTAAGGACTTTCTTTGGGTGTCTGCCTTCTCAACCTTCAAGAATTTTTCTTCCTGTTTATGACATGGTTCTTCTCCTACTTCATCCATGGAGTTAATGCTAAATGCACATTCTTTTATTGTATCTAAATCTTCTTCTTTACTTGCAGGGGATGACTCAATTTCAACATTATTAATTTTATTTATACTTTTATTCACCACTTGTCCTGAGTTTATATTTACCTTACATTCTTTGGACGTGAGCACCTCTTCACTGCCTCTGTCACATTTTTGACTTGTAATGACAAATTATGTTTCATATCATCCATAAGTAGAATGTACTGGGCATATCCTTTGTCATTACTCAAACTCATCATCCCTCTATCCTTGATTTTACTTGGTTCATCATTTTCAGGGATCACATTTCTTGTTTTTCTTTTATTTATGGATAGTAGCTTATCCTTGTCTCCAGTCATGTGCTTGGAACATCCACTATCTATATTCCCAGAGGCCTTTTTTTTTTGAGTTGAAAGTGCTTGACCACATTTTTCACTATCTTTTATTTTCCATGTGTTGGCCTTTCTATCTAAGAAGTTTATCCTTGGGTTTGCTTTGTAATTCTTCAGATGGCAGTTTGCAGCTTTGTGGTCAAAGTTGTGACAGTTATAACATTCAATCTCATTGTTCAATAGGTCAAAGTTGTTGTGGCAGCATTGTCTACTCATTGACTATTTATTATTTCTTGACCTCCTTAGTTGTATGTCTCTAGACTTAGTTTGTAAATTTGCAATATGTAATGGTTTGTTACTTGGTTGTATCATTCTTTGTTGAGACAAATATTTATTCCTTTAAAATATTAATGGCTTATGTCTAAGTCTTAAGGAACAATTTACAGCTTTGTGACCAAAGTTAGAACAGTAGAAACAATATCCATAGAAAAATTCTTTGTACCTGGAAAATGATTGTCTTCTTTGAGCAAATCGATTTATTCCATGATGATGATGTCCTTGAGCAGGGGGTACAATATTTCTTTGTTCTACAAATTCAGTCCTGGCATCTTTTTCTTTACTCGTCCTGGGCGGCTGATTGTCTTCCTTTGTTTCTGCAGGTTTGTGGCTGTCATTGGTTGTAGATTTAAAAAACTTGATGGGTTCTTTGTTTCTTGGCTGACCACTACTTGATCCCTCTTCAAACCCCAAACTAGTTTTCAGCTTTGGATTTCTTTGTTGATTCAGAATGGTGGTTAATCCTTCTGAGGCTTTGATACTAGACAGATTCTGATGATACAAGGTTTGAAACTTCTCCATCTCTTTCCTAGTTTTCACTACTTATTCTTCCAGGGCTTCAGATCTTTCCCTCTTTTCTGATAGCTGATGTTTCAGAATATCCTCGATTTTCCTTGCTTCTTCTAATTCCACTTTTAGCAGGGCAAAGTCTTCATCGGGTTGTTTAGTATCTTTCTCAAACTGTATCAACAATTGTTTTTTCTTTTTGTTCTTGATTCTTAGTCTGTCAATCTCTTCCAGTGCACTGATCAGTTCTCCTTCCATATCAACCACAACTTCTTCATCATTCTCATAACTACCTATGCTTTCAATATCATAAACCTCTTTGGCCATAAGCATGAATTCATTTACTTTATCTTCACATGAATAATCACTATCGGTGTCTTCTGAGGAGTCATCATTGTTTACACAAAAACTTTTCTTCTTATCAAATCTTCTTGATTTGTGCTTCTCTTCATCTTCAGAGTTTTGATCATGTTTCTTGTGTGGAAATTTATTTGCAAAATGACCTATATTACCACAGTTGAAACATTTGAAGGGCATCTTACCTTCATACTTGCCTGATCCTTTCTTTAATCTTCTCAGGAATTTTTCTTCAATTTCATCAGGCTCACAATCCTCATTCTTATCTGCTTTAAATGATGCTTCTCTAGAGATGGTTTTATCTGTAACTATCCTCATTTCATATGCATTCAACGTTCCTAGAAGTTGATCAAAAGACAAGGTTTTTAGATCATTAAGTTCTTCTATAGCAGAGAACTTCGGTTGAACCTATCTGGGAGAGATCTCAAGATTTTCTGAACTAAAGAAGATTCCTCAATTTTTTCACCAAGTGATTTCATTGCATTTACCATTTCTTCTACTCTCAGAAAGTACTTTCCAACTGTTTCATCTTCCTTCATCTTCAGCTATTCAAACTATATTCTGTAGGTTTGAAGCTTGGCGTCCTTTACCTTCTCATTACCTTCATAACTGCTAATGAGTTTGTCCCACATTTCTTTGGCAGTTCCCAGGTGCATGACCTTTACGACTTCT